>MNCI01021779.1:696233-728698 GCA_015680685.1 Gnetum montanum
GTTGGTTTGAGCCAGAGTTGGAATGAGATTCGCCAAGTCACATTAATCATCAAACACACAAGGGGCTGTACACCACCTTATTCTTGGGATTCCATTCCACCTCCCTTCTCTCCACTATTCACCTCATGGTCGGTTGTATCATTAGTGTATATATTTTGGTTGATGCATTGTTTTCTTTTTGGTAAATTCCTATGGTCAAGACTTTAACTCTTGTTCCAAAGGACATTCCCAGAGCCTACGGACTCTTTGCATGTGGGATTGTCAGGGCATTCAGGGCATGAGCCTGCTTTGGGGAGGACCCACTGACATTCCTATTTGGAACATTATTTAACTTCTTTTCCTTAACATTTTGCAATTAATTTTATTTTTGTTCATTTCCATCTTGACATCCATTTCACTGATGCCATAGTTGTCCCTTTTCACCTATCTTTCTTACTCCTTTTCTTTCTCCATTCTAATGCTACCGGAGGTTTGCGATTAGTCATGGGGGTACGGGGCCTGCTTTTTCAATTTTTCTCCTAAGCCCTGATTTTTTTCATTTTTCTTCTTAACCCCTACACCTTTGGTAGTCATCATTTACATTTTCCCCGATCCATATCAGCCATACCACAACCTAGCCAATGAACCTAAACCAAAGCAAGGTATTATTTACTTAATGATTCAATTACCCTTGCTAATATATGATTGTGTTGTGTGTGCAGATGGCAATCATACAACAACGGAATGGATCTGGAGCAAACACTTGGAATGGAGCAACATTGAAGTAGCTATGCAATGAGTAGAATGGATAATGCACTTACGGATGGACAACGGAAGGCGCAATCTAGGCGTTGGCAGCAGCAAGACTCTTCTCCCTTCTTCTCTTCTACTCTCTCTCCTCTTTTCTCTCAGCTGCCAAATGTGGCCTGATGTCATTGTAATAAGGTGTTCACCCTTGTTGTCATGAATACCAGTTGTGTCAAGTCTTGTAATAAGGATCCGTTCACATGTCATTCCATTAGTTCCATTTCCCCTCAATAATCCCATACCTACCTGATATCATTGTAAGGAACTTGAGAACGAGTTTTAATTCAGTCATGGGGGTATGATGAGACGCGATATGCACAAGCCGCGATATTGTGGTCCGCCGCCATATCTATAAATAAGAGGCGGCACTCCCTTCATTTCCCAATCCTGGCTAGAAGTAGCGAAGCTCTAGTAGTTTGAACACTCCAGAGTTAGATTAATTTNTGTAGTGATCCCAGTAACGATTAGTGTTTGGTAGCCACAGTTGCATAGTTCAGGGTGTGTCCGGAAAGTGGGAACGGATGCTGACGCTAGTTAATTTAGACATAGGACATTAGTTAGAGTTAGTTAGTTTCTCAATCCTTTCCCTCATAGCTTAGGAGATAAACTGAAAAATACCAAAAAAAATCATATACCTCGGACTTGCTTAACCATACACCATGACACATACAAGCAAGCTTGGGAAGACAACGAACGATTAACCCCAAGTGTTTCTTGTGGTGTTAAGGCATTTAATCTACGGAGTTCGACCAGATCGTGCGTACACGCTCGTATTCGTATGGTTGAGTGTAGGGGTACCTCGCCACTCATCACTTACCTAATTAAACCATGAAAGTAAAGTGCATTAAAAGTAGAGTGCAAATAGAAAATATTAAACTAATCCAAGTGCTACAATGAATATCATAAATCTCATATTTATTGTCATTCATGCCAATGTGTTTAGGTACATGACATTCAAATAAAGATCTATACAATCTCTTTAATTCACACTACAAGCACTCAGAGAAAAAATATTCTAAATTTGGAGAAACTAAACTACAAGGGCTTCACTATGCTACTAACTTCTAATGTCATAAATATGGGTGGTGGCTTCATTTATATAGGCTTCACCTATGTCAGCGTCAATGCATATGTGTCGATGCATAGAACCATACATAGATGGGGTTGCATTGACACATGCTTGTCGACATAGCCTATCTATTCAAAACTCTTTAATTTGGCTTGTAGTATGGTAGGAATAAAATTTTAGAGCTTTTTAACAGAGGTCAAAAAACCTACATTAGTGTGGGTTGTTGCTTTGGCTCTTTAAAAGGATGTTGCAAACTTTTAGAGGAACTATAACTAAAACAATGTTGTTTAATTCTATCTCAAAAAGAGAAATGTGGATGGTAGTTTATATGATGTTTTGTTTATTCTTCTAAAAATGGAATTATCTTTTTAGTCTAGCCACTATAGATTTAGGGATGTTTGTTTAATAAAAAAAGAAAGTGATTCATGTAATTTTAAGTGGCAACATTAAAATCATTAATGTAATGCTCATAAGGATATTTCTAATTTCAAAACTATAATGTATGATATTTTTAATGAGGTTATCACAAAAAATATAGATAAGTTTAATTGTGATTATAAATGTGAAGAAGTACATGAATTACAATAGGGTAAAACATCCATCTTTGCATTCTTTTTAAATAAAATTTTTGGATTAGTTTAACTTTAGTCATAGGAAGTCACATTTCATGAAGGTGGGACTTCAAAGGTCTTACATCTCATGAAGACACATGATTTCAAAAGGTCTTGCATTGCTCATTGGAAAGCTTTCTTGAAGGCAAAATTGACAAAATTGACATTATTTAGTTGTAAGATAACCTAAGGGTCATACTTGAATTATGTTTGAAACATAATTGTTAATATATTAGTATGCATTTTGAACAATAATGCACATTGGAAAAACTTGGTACTAAGCTTCAACTTTATAAATTAATTTGGACTTGAATTCTAAATATTAATATAATTAAAATTCTAATTAGTAGATGGTTTTAATTTTCAATTAGAATATTATAAGGGAAGATCCAAAGGTAATAATTTATAGAAATATCTAAAAGAAGAATCTTACAAGATAGTAGTTAGGCCTACTATCTTATCTAGTGTTGAATGTTGAGTAGGACAAAAGAGGCATGAACAACAAATTAGTATGGTAGAAATGTAAATGCTTATATGGATATTGAATGTTACTAAGAGAGATAGATTACATAATACAAACATTAGAGGAAGACTCAGAGTGACTTCTATTTTAGATAAGTTACAAGAATGACATCTTAGATGGTTTAGATGTGTGCAAAGAAGATCAAATATTGAGCCTATAAAAAAAGTTGTTACATCACTATTAAAGGAAAGCTACCAAAAGGAGGACCAAAAAATACATGGGAAAAATGGGCAATGTTGAATTTTGAAATGATACAAGATAATTCTTTATTTAGTTTGAACCTTTAAAATGTAATAGGGGTTGATTCATAACATTAATTTCATTAGAAGTTCCCAAAAAAATTCCACAATTAAAAGAAAATAGCATGCAAACATTTTATTGCTTGGAAAAAAAAGACATATGAATTAGCTTACAAAATATGGAGCTTATTCCATAGCCCAAGTATTTAAAATTACTTAAGATAATTTTTTATTTAGTTTGAAGCTCCAAAATTTGGAATAAGAATTGGTTTATAAGATTAATTTTAACTTAAGTTTCCAAAAAAATTTCATAATTAAAAGGAAAATAAAATATAAATCTATTATTACTTGGAAGGAAATAACAAATATTGATTAGCTTACAAAATGTAAAGCTTAATTTATGGCCCAAGGATTTAGAAGCTTTGTCATCCTTAGGTGACATGAGTGCTAAAAGTAAGGTAGAGGGGAAGTGGGGGAGAATGGGATGAGAACCTAAAATATTTGATTATAAATATGCCCCAAGACATATAGTCAACACAATATATTAGAAGAACTATAGAGGTATATAACTAGCTTAGTATATGTATAATTTGGCCAAGAGAATCTTGCAAAACCTAAGTTGAATTTTAGTTCATCTATTGTATTGAAAATTAACCAAGTTACCATTTTACTAGATTTGATATATTTCATAACAATTTTGGCTAGATCACTATGGTTGCATGATGAGAGGAATAACTAATTCCAAGTTTGATAATAAATCTTGTGCTACAAAATATTTTTGATATCTCATGGATTTTTATTTTCTATGCATGTTCCTTTTGCCCTTTTTAAATTTCATGCTTTATGCATTGCAATAAGAAGACAAACATTAATCCAAAGTTTCACTTGGAGTAAATATGTTGAAGTTATAGATGGAATATAATATAGCATTACTTATAGGTTCTCCCTTAAGTGTTATGGATATGGTATTATTTAGCATAACTGATAAGCTTTCCTTAAGTGTTATGGAAAAAATATTATATAGTGTTACTATTTTATAATTGGTAGTTAGAATCTCAACAAAAATAATGCTTCAAGTGTTAGTGATAGGTGGCCCAAGTGTTTAGCTCATTACCTTGTTAGGAAAGAGGTTGTTATTTTGAGTCATCATTATATTTCTCTATAGAAAAAAATAATATAAAGTTGAATAGATGAAAAATAAAGTTAATGTGAATGATTAGAATGATGAAATGACAAAAAAGAAACTAGAGAAAATTAGATTGTTAGTAAATTCATTACTTTTACTTTTACTACAAAAAGTATTGTTTAATTTGAAGTGCTAGTACATAAGGAAAAATGTTCATTATTTAAAAGCATTATTGTCTATCCAAAAATTAAACCTTTTGTTGATAATTGGGTTTTAGAAAATAATAAAGAGTCTTGATGTAAGATTAATTATGATGGATAATATGTGCTAATATTTTCTATTAGACCTTCATCTCCTACAATAGTTGGTATTTTGCCAAAGTTTCCTATTACTTCATCAAATTCTTTTTTATTTTAAGTTCAAGCACAAATATTGAAAATGATGTAAATGTTGTTAGGATTGCCATCATCCTCATTGATAAGAATTAATTTTTTTCTCTTGATTTTCAAAGCATCTATTGTAAGATTATACAATTGAGTGTACATCCCTAGAACTAGAAGTTATTCATGTCTATGTTGTTTTTAGTTCTTTTTAGTTCATGTCTATATTATTATTATTATTATTATTGGGTTTGACACCCCCCATCTATGTACTATGAATACAATATTAATTTCATCTTTATTTCCTTGTATGTTGATGACTTGGTAATATTCTCATCATTTTAAAAAAATTATTTAAAAATTCATGACATGAATTTGAGATAAAATCTTAGAAATTATAAAATGATTTCTCGGTATTGGAATGGATCAACATGAAGATTCAAGATCTATAAAAGTGATTTGATTAGGTCATGATTTAGAATTATAAAATGAATAACACCAAGCTAGCATCATTACCATCTTCTTTCAATGTTAAACTTGAAAAAAAAAAGATTCTTCGTCACTTGTAGATGATATGAGTTAGAGAAGCATCATTAGATCATTTATTTCTTTTTAGTTATAGACTTTATTTGAAGTGTCCTATCTTTCTTTCAAGACATATGCAAGAATCAAGGGAGTCTCATAGGAATGATTTGAAGCATATTTGATGAGACACAATTGTAACCTATGTTGGGGCCTTGATGTCACGTACTCGACATTGGGGCTAATAAGTGACATCGGATACTCGATGTCGATTGATCTGAATCTCACCTATAAATATGGTGTTGGGGTTCTCGAATGAGGAAAGTAGTAAGTAGTTGATAGTCAATAAATAGTTCTAGTTTTCAGTTTCTTCTTTCAAAGTTTGTTATTCCCAGTGCATGCCCATAGTTTGATGCTTGTAATCATATGACACCTTTGTTCGAGTGTGACATACTTGGACATGTTACATGATTGATAATAAAGATCGAGATTACTTCCATCATTGCAACATCCACTTAGATTATTTTTTCTTTAATTAGTTAATGCTTTCTTTTGTTAAACATTTTCATTTATTGTTATTTACTATTTTTGTTATTAAGGAGAATGTGCACGTTTTAATCACAAACATTTAAGTGTAAATACTTGGTAATCTAGAGGTGTATTATTTGGCACAACTAGTGATGTATACTTGGTAATCCCAAAAGTAGCTTCACAAAGTCCAAGACGTGTACAAATGATTAATTGTAGATACTCATTGCCATAGACTAACTTAGATCTTATTTTCCATTATCCCTTAGTTTAATTAACTTATCTTTTTTCATCATCAAGAGTAGTGTAGAAAGTAGACATCATCATACACCTCACTTTGGATTAAACCATATGTGACAAAGCTACCACTAGTCCAAGTGGGAAACTGTGATCAAAGCATAATGATCTAGATGCCACAACTAGTCCCATACATAGAATTCAACCAAATTGCATGTGAACACTTGTGATTTGTATGGTTCAGCATAAGGTTACCTCATCACTCATCATTGGTGCCATTGTTAGGGATGGTGCTAGTTATCTAGGTTAGTTATATTATACAAGATTACTGTAAAGGAATTAATGATATATCTTTCAGAATCTATTGATTCACACACCCCATAAACCACGAACAATGTCTCTCTCACACAAAAGTGACTATGTGTTGTCTAGTGGATACATTCATTAGAGAACTAACAAGATATACGATGAAGAAGATTGGAGTGATTAACCTTATGTAGGGGTTTGTTATGATCATGACCACCTTGACAACACTCAAAGACTACATTCACCTAAGGTAGACAACCTTAGAGGAGATGATGTAGGTCCTAGACTAGGGAAGGCCTTAAGGTCTAAGACCTCCTCGAAACCAAAAAACAATAAATCAAGGGATCCCAAGGAACACAGTAGAAGCCATGCAATACTTCCAGTTCCTCATCTTCCTCTTTCCCTTCAACATTTAATTCTGACAAAGATGAACGTAGGTATAGTGATAGAGCTCCATTAAAGGGTCTAACTAAAAACCAGAATCAAACCCATGAGAAGAGTCAAAGAGAACACCATGAACATAGGAACTTCCTTGAGAATTTATTTGATGACAATGAACCCTTGTTTGACACTAAGAGCCTAATGCATATCATAGAGGCCATTAAGATATCTCGTAGACATTGCAAAAAGAGTCGACTACCTAAGCTTGACTTGAATAATATTTCAAAATTTGCAAGAGGCTATGATTTATATCCACAACATCATTTACAAGCCTTCCATGATGCATGTGCTTACTATAACATTGAAAGTGGATGAAAGAAGCTTAAGCTCTTTCCTAGGACACTAATTGATAGAGCCCACATACGGTATAGATCATTGAGACCAAACTTAATTCGACGATGGTCCACAATGTTGGAACTTTTCAATGAGAAATACCAAACCTATGCAAGAGTGTCCAATTTGAGGAGACAAATCCAAGAGTGGAAATAAGAATAACACGAACCCTTGGACATGGCCTTAGATAGATATTATGCCTTATTGAATAATTCCCAGGCCATGGTTTCTTCAAGGAAGAGAAACTTTACCACATCATAGATGGGCTTTGTAATGAAACAAGGATGACCCTTGGGGTGTATGCCCTAGGGCAATTATACGAGCTTCAATTCCTTTAGATCAAAGAGATAATAGAACATGTGGCAAAAGAGGAAGGAGATATGTGCAAGTGGAAGAATGTCAAGAAACATTAATGGGACCCAACCCTTCAAACATAGAAGGCCCAAATTTATGGTAAGAAAAATGAAACTACTTTTAATAAGGTGATTATGCAATAAACTTTGTCGATAAAGGAGTTTATTGATGATCTAGAAGCAAAGTTTAATAGGATGTATAAATGAATAGATGAGAATGTCACAAGTCTTATTGAGACAGTTGTAGAGAAGATCATATAACACATGCTAGGTGATCACAATAAACACAGGACACAGAACCAAGAAACAATTAGAAACACTTTTTGGCAAATGAGAAAAGTGGTTGATGAAAGTGAGGCTAAAGACTCCATCATAAAAAAAATGATAGATGCAACCTATGCATATATGACCATCTAAAGGGCTAGTGCCCTATATTGTTGCATTTATAGGAGTATTGGGTAGGTGCCTTAAATTTGAAGTTTGTGTAAAAGCACATGCCTAGGAGACTTCCTCTCCCACAAGGTAATTTTCGACAATCCTAAACAATTGATTGTACCATCCTAGGGGGACTTATGACCAGCCTCAACATGGTCCTCAACTGCAGTGGCAACAGCCATAGTCATGGGGGAGGCCATCACCAAATCAACCATACCCACCAAAAATGCATGCTTATTATGTTCAACACCCTGTTTATCCAACCAGTTTTGCATCCTCTACTTCTAATCACCACTACCACTCTCGTGAGTACCATCAACACATGACATCCCCTGAAGGATCATCACCTTGCACCTCTTACCATCAAACCTAACCTCAATATTTTCATCATCCACCTCCTTGTATGCCACCACTAGTGATGAGTGGCGAGGTACCCCTACACTCAACCATACGAAACGAGCGTAGCACGCGTGATCCAGTCGAACTGCATAAACTAAATGCCTAAACTCCGCAAGGAATACTTGGGGTTAATTGTTTGTTGTCTTCCCAAACTTACTTGTTGTTGTCATGGTGTATGGTTAAGTAAGTCCGAGGTATATGATTTTTTTGGTATTTTCAGATTTATCTCCTATGCTAACGGTGAAGGGTTGAGAGACTAAAAGTAATTCTAACTACAACACTAAGTCCTAGCGTCAGCATCCATTCCCACTTGCTGTACACACCCTGAACTGTGCAACTGTGGCTACCAAACGCTAATCGTTACTGGGATTACCACATGTAACGCACGTGCTCGAAGTGGTCGTACTGAGGCACTTAACTAACCTAAGTGTGACAGAAGCCGATTTCTTGACTAGCCATACACATCCGTAGATGTTCGTAATCAAGTCGAACTTGTCCCATGTTCTAGGAGGAAAGGGTGAGAGAATCTACTAGCGATGAGTAGCCGATTTCTTGGCTAGTCGTACACGTTCGCCAACGCTCGTAACCAAGTTGTACTTACTAGGAAAGCAATAAATAACATTAATTAAACCTATCCATGCACTGCAAGGTTTATCCACAAAGCTCATCTTTATTGCTATACACAACTTGCGTTCAGGTACAAAGCTGCTCGAATAAAGAACCATTCACTTTGGGGACTCCTACTGCGGGCACATGGAAAATATTCTATCTCTGGGGTGATCAATCCACCAGAGCTTTGCTACTTTATGCCTAGGATGAGAAATGAGGGGAGTGCTGCCTCTTATTTATAGATTTGGTGGCGGACCGCGATATTGTAGGGAAGGACGCGATATCGCGTACGCGATATTGCAGGGGATGCGATATCGTGTCGGACGCGATATCGCATATGCGATATTGTGGCTTGTGCAATTCGCGTCTCATCAACTAGTAACTCAAGGAGGTTCAACACCACAATATCAACAAACAAGAGCCACTTGTGCTACAAATGTGTATAGACATGTTGACACCAGTGGGTCCCAATCGCAACATTGGAAACATCCCTTCTAGAGGAAAGGTCATAAGCTGAAGCAAACCTTGTGTGGACCCACCACATCAACCGAGTCAGCACAAGGCCAATCTGGTGCAACACCTTCCCTGCCTCAACTAGCATCCTCAGATTATACACAAGGGCCTCCATCCATCAGTCCTCAAATCCCACATCTAGCCAATGAATCTACAAATGGGGGGAGATAAATAAATCCATGCATACCACCTCATAATCAAGAGTGCAATCATGGGTTAGTCATCCATAATGTTAACACACCTTATATCTTGACCCACCATATATATAACAATCAAGTGTGTGACCAACAATTTTTCTACCCAGCCACCACACCACCAATGGGCACTTGGTGGCTAGGACATGAAAGGTTTGTAATGTTTCATACATGCATGGATCCTATTCATCCACTTACTAATCCTAGCCATGGCCAAATGTTTAGTTGTGGGGGTTATCCTCCATTCTAATATTTAGGATTTTTAAGTGCGTTTTATCTTTTTGTTTTACAAGTTTGTATTATTTTCCTATTTCTTGACCTAGTTTTTCCTATTTTTCTAGTTATTTTCATTTTCGTTGTTTGTCATCTCACTATTCATCATGCTTCGCAATGAGGTGAGGTTTTTTCTATGTTATCAAGTCATAATGGATTGATTATTTGGACATTGAGACCACAACATTCATCCACCCATTTCATTAATAAGAGGTTCTTGCTCTAGTCATAATGGTAATCTTTTCCATCATCCAACTAAAAGTAACTTTATAATCATTGTGTTTAGATAGAAGAGTGTAGAACCAAGGTAGAATGTAAAGGGTATGACATCAAGGGAACTTGTGAATTCTCTTTGGCTACTTTTGTACATTCTATCATGTTGATGAGGTTGTAACCATATTCTTGTAGATTTAACAAAAAATAGAAGTAAGAGCAACTTAAAAAGGCACTAAATACACTTCTATGGGTCCCATTGGAAAGACATGTACCCATTCATAAAGGTTGGTGACTTCTTAGAACCATAAAAAAAACCAATAATTGTGCCATAGTAATGCTCCTCCCCTAGACAAAACACCAAGTGATGTTCCTCCTTGTGACTTTGATAGGCTTATGGTTGTCTGCTGATGGGAAGAAATGATGCAATGTCATAGAAATGTTGTATGGACTTGGTTTGAATCTTGGAAAGCTGACCTCATAGTTATTTAACCATTAACAACACACAAGGTTTCATTATGACCATGGTACACCACCTCATGTCTTGATTTCTGAGATCCCTTCTATGATCCATCTCATCTCATTGTCTAGATGTTCAGAACTTGTGGTTGTGTGGAACATGGAGCTTTTATCTCAATTTGGTGGTTTAACATGTGTGTTTTGTTGTTTCACAAGTATGTGTTGCATTCAACCCCTCTAGTGCCTATAGACATAATAGGTGTGGTTACATAAGGGCATCATAGGCTAGAGCCTAATTTGGGGAGGACCCACTTGTGTAACTTTTGTGACTTTACTTGTTTAACATGCCCACACCATTTTTCACCTTCTAAGCACTCAAATTGTTATATTTTATTGTTTCCTTTATCATGAAAGTCACTTGTTCCACACTCAAGCTTTCAATGCCTTTTTCTTGCTCATTCTCATGCTTTCACATCGACGACTTCACCCTATCATACTTTCGGTGCCTAAAATTGAATTTTTTACTTACCTATAATGCTAAACTTAACTTTAAACCTTCCAATAACTCCTATAGCTTTAGTTTGCATGTTCATTGGCCCCTTAAAATCAAAATTTTTAGACCTTGATGTTGTGTACCCACCGTTAGGTCTAATCTGATGTCATGTATTCAACATTGGGTTTGCAAAAATGTATAAATATGACCCCCATGCAACTTGAACTTCATTTTTCTCATTTGCTATTAGGGGAGTTGTTGAGATTTTTCCTCATGAATTAGAGCGCTATGCCTCCATCTTCCACATGTGATATCTAGCTCTCTAATGCTCTAATTTACATGGCATTTTAATCTATCTGAATCTAGAGTGTTCAACTTAGTTGTTGGNAAACTTCACATTGATTTGCTAAAATTTTCTATCACCCAAAAGATATCAGAAGGGTAAGGATGTTGAAAACCTTAGGAATTATAATGAAAAATCACTAACGGTAATGCCATAAGTCCAATTTTTCTAATCCATGGGGCCATAACTATTATTATAAGCCACATATAATGAAAAAGGGAACTAGTTGTGAGGGTTGTAGAAAGACATAGACATCTTTTGGGGATTTTTCTTGAAAATTATCCTAACCCTGTAATCATATGTATTATGAGCTCAATGAACTAAGGTTATGAGTAAGATATAAATTGATTAATGATAATAAACATAACCTTGATAACACCTAGTTTTTGCTTGATTATAGATGGCCCCAAAAAGAGGTGCTTAAGGTGAACCCTTGTAGAGAGCTACTAAACATCCATGTGGTGGTCATGGCTAGTAAGGAGGACATGAGGAACATGCTGAATAAGAACTCCATTCTTTCAGTATCCATCAAGAGGCCCTTGGTACTAGGAAATTGGCCCAAGGAGAGGGAATAGAAGTATTGGTCCCCGAACAAGGACAATGTCTCATGTTCCCCTTTGACTACCTTGCTACCACCTTGAAGAAATCTACGTTGGCTTGGTTCATTATGGAAATGAACTTTGGTCCATTTGTGGAGTTTTCTCTAGAAGTGGTGCAGATGCAACTCAAAGCATCCCCAATGTGGTCTATCTTGTTTGATAGTGGAGAATGGTACTTGGGTGAAGTTCATCAATTTTAGCATAACAAAGATGAGGGCACCACTATTAATATTTGTGGGGTGATTATCTCTTACTTAGTCAAGGACATTGTTGCAGCTCTCAACCTACCCAATGAAGGGGCCAAGGTTCCTCACTTGTCCACTAGATCTGACCTTGAAACAAAGAAATTATGGCTAAGATGGGCATACAATAAAGAGAATAAGTCATACCATGAAATGACTTTGGAAGAGAGAACCTTGGACAAGTGCATTAATGTGAAGTTACTGGATATGGATTGTTTGAGGATGGATTTGGGATGAGATCTACTCAGTCACATTAACCATAAATACACAAGGGACTGTACAACACCTTGTTCTTGGGACTCCATTCCATTCTCTTCTTCCCATCATTCTTTCTCCATTCTCCACCTCATTGCCAGTTGTATCAGTAGTATATATTTTGGTTGATACATTTTTTCTCTTTGGCAAATTCTTGGGGTTAAGTTTTAACTCTTACTCCCAGACGACATTTCCAGAGCCTATGGACTCTTTGAATGTGGGTTTGTTAGGGCATCAAAGGCATGAGCCTACTTTGGGAGGACCCACTAGCATTCCTATTTGGTGCATCAATTAACTTCTTTCCATTAAACATTCCTACAATCAACATTCATTTTGTTCATTTCCACCTTTGACATACATTTTATCGGTGTTACCGTTGTTTCTTTTTCTCCTTCTTTCTTATTCCTTATCCTTTTTTTTTCATTCTATCGCTACCG
This sequence comes from Gnetum montanum, assembly GCA_015680685.1. Taxonomy (NCBI): domain Eukaryota; kingdom Viridiplantae; phylum Streptophyta; class Gnetopsida; order Gnetales; family Gnetaceae; genus Gnetum; species Gnetum montanum. Next base: position 709,152 of record MNCI01021779.1, read on the forward strand.
AAGGATCGCTTTTAGTCATGGGGACCCTGGTCCAATTTTTTTAATTTTTCCTAATCCCTACACCTTGGGTAGTCACCAGTGTTATATCTCTAGAATCCATATCAACCATATCACAACTCAGCCAATGGACCTTACACCGAATCAAGGTATCAACTGTATTGTGATTTACTTATCCTTGCTCATATGTGACTGTGTTGTGTGTGTAGATGGCAATCATACAGCAATGGACGGAACCTAGAGGAAACACTCAAGATGGATTGGTGCTAGAATAGTTATGCAAGGAACAAGATTGATGGTGCAGTTATGGATGACAACGGAAAGCACAATCTTGGCATTGGCAACAACATGTCTTCTTCTTTTCTCTCTTTCTCTCTTCTCTCTCAGCTGCCAAATAAGGCTAGATGTCAAATTTATGTAGTGTTCACTCTTGTGGTCATAAACACTAATGTTGCCATGTATTGTAATGTTGATCTATTCACATGTCACCCCATTCACCATTAGTATCATTCAAGTCAATAATCCCATACCTTCCCAATATTTTGTAAGGAACTTGAGGATGAGTTTTCATTCAATCATGGGGGTATGATGAGCCACGATATCGCATACTCGATATAGCATACGCGATATCGCATCCGCCACGTGATATCGTGTACACGATATCGCGTCCTGCCTCATCTTCTATAAATAAGAAGTGGCACCCTTTGTTCCTGGTAGTTAGACTTAGACCCTTAGCCAAATTCTTGAAATTTAGTCATTCCAAAGTTAGAATAATTTCTATGTGCCCATAGTAGGAGTCATAGAGTGAACAGATCTTTATTTGAGCAATTTGTACCTGAGCACACATTTGTGTATGACAATAAAGATGAACTTTATGATAAACCTTGTAACATACAAATTAAGCTAATTAGTAATTAATTATTATTGAATGTTTAATGCTTTATTAGTTAATTATTTTCTCTCTTAACCCTTGACCCTCTTAGTTAAGTACACTCAGTATGACCACTTCGAGCATGCATGTAGCACTTGGTAACCCAGTAACGGTTAGCGTTTCGTAATCCCAGCAGCATTGCACTAGTTCAGGATGTGTACGGTAAGTGGGAACGGATACTAGTGTTAGGAACAATTAGAAACTAGTTAAGGTAAGTTAGTTACTTAGTTTTCTCTCCCTCTCCTTGTTAGTAGGAGACATAAAAAGACAAAAGCTATAAAAATCACATACCTCAAACTTACTTAACCATACAACCGTGACAATACAAGTAAGTTTGGGAAGACAACGATTGATCAACCCCGAGTGTTCCATTAAGGCGCATAAGCACTTAGTCCTTGGAGTTCAACCGAATCACACGTGAAATGCTCGTATTCCTATGGTTGAGTGTAGGGGTACCTCGCCACTCATTAATAGTGCAAGTTATGTAAGAGAAAGTTTGCTACAAAAATGAAAAGATAGTGAGCTAGATGAAAACTTTGACGAACTGACTATTGAAGAGAAAATGAGGAATTAAATCCAAAATTTGTAGTAGCTTGAGAATTATTATCAATAAGTAGGGTATGAAGAAGATGAATAAAGTAATAATCAAACTGTAATTTACAAAGACATACAATAATGAAATTACATTCAATTTTTTCATAATATTTAGTGTAATTTAACTTAATAAAAGCAAAGTATTGATAGAATTAGAAGCTTGCTCCATTCCCTTCTATACTGTAATTACATTATTTAAGCTATGCCTGCCTTTAACAAAATGTACTTAGTTAGGTCATGCATTTAGCTAAAATTTTACAAGTATTCTTTAGAAGAGTAATAAGCCTCTAATTACCAATATGTTGAAGATCTTCATTCTTAGGAAGAAGACAAATTACATCTTTGTTTATATTTTTTCCTTTAAAAACTTGTTTGATAGTTTTCTAGAAAACATATTAGAGATTATATCCAACAATCTCTAAATATTTCTTAAAAGATTCAACTAAAAAAGCATCCAGTCAAATCCTAGAGCTTTATTATATGTTAAACTAAAAATCAATACTTTGATTTCTTTCATTGGAATTTCTACTTCAATAATACTTTGATGTATTTCTGTTAGAAGATAAGAAATATGTATATTAGAGTTCTCAAAGATTTCTTGCTAAAACCTCCAAAATAAAAAATTGAAAAAAATAATTAAAAAATTTCTTCATTTTTCTAAGATATTTAATGATGGAATCATTTATATAAAGAAATTCTAGTTACTTGATCTTTTTCTTAGATATTTACAAAATTACTTTCAAGGTTCATATTCAATTTTTAGCAAGAACATGTAACTTTTGTAGATGATATTGTGTTAGGGAATATAGCTCGAGAAAATATTGCTTCTAAAATGAAGTAGAGATATGCTCTAGAATCAAAAGGCTTAAAAATTAGTAGAAGTAAGATAGAATATATGAAATGTAATTTTAATAACAACATAAATAATGGGAAAATAGAAGTGATAATTCAAGGCAAAAAGTCCCTCACTATAATAGTTTTGCTATTGAGGATCAATCCTCCAATCAAATAGTAAAATTGATAAGATATAAGAAATAGAATTGGGGAAGGATGGCTAAAATGGAGATAAGCTATGATGTTCTATGTGATAAAAGAATACCAATAAAATGTAAGGGAAAATTTTATAGGATAGCAATAGACTTGTTATCTTATATGGTGTTGAATGTTAGGTAGTAAAAAAGAGGCATGAATGATAAATCAGTGTGGAAGAGATGGGAATGATTCAATGGATGTTGAATGTTACAAGAAGAGATAAACTACATAATATTGACATTAGAGCTAAACTTGGAGTGGCTTCTATTTCAAATAAGCTACAAGAATGGCACCTTATATGGTTTGGACATATGCAAAAAAGATTAGACAATGAGCCTATAAAAAAAGATCACTACATTATTATTTTAGGAAAGCCATTGAAAGGAAGATCAAAGAAGACATGTGAAAAATGATCAAAGATGATTTGAAGAAACTGCAAATAACTAAAGATCTAGCTCTTCATAGAGGTAAATGATAAAAAAGAACTCATGTAACCAACCCCATTTTGTTGGGACAAGGCTAGGATAATGAACAAGATGACATGTAACTTTTAGTTAGACCTTTTAACTTCAAAAGCATCCCAACATTGTTTAGCATAACAAGCTTTAGCTAAGATTTTTTGAGTTTTAAGATAAAAAAGTATCTACATTTTTTTGAGAGATTTTGTAGTCTCTTCTTCAATTTAAAGCTTTGGTTTAGCAAATTACTTTTCAAACTAACTTGCATAATTTTTGATTATATAATTAGTGTTCTACCTCCAATAAATATTGTGATTGCTACATTTGTTCATCATTGCATAGAAGGCTATCCATCCATTTGCAACTCATTTTGATATACACTGTTTCCGCTTATAATTTTGAGAGCCTATCCACAATTTGAAGTTTCTTATTATTTAGCTAGAAAGTGTAATCTCTTATTAATTCCAAAAATTATGACTTTTGTTTTTTAAACCTTCACCTTTATTTTTGTACAATGACAAAATTTTCATGATCTTCCTGATGTTTCTTATACCGTTCACTTATTCATTTTCTTTACTAAGTTTTGTTAATTCTTCAATTCTGCACAAGGTTGTCGAGTTTGACACACTATGCTAAAACTTAATAAATTAAAAATTTACAATGATTTTCTAAAATTTATAATAATATTTATTCTTAAATTTTGAAAAATTTATTTAAGTTGGATTCCCAAGTCCAAGTTTAATGAAAATGGTTTTAGTATTAATATAGAAAACAAGGATTACCTGCTTCACACAAGGGAAAGCAAATCCGTAGAAGAGGTAGTGTCCTAAGAAAATACAAGTGAACTTATAGGTTATACAGTGAAAAACATTGTTATATAATGCCACTCTACACATTAAGGCCTTTTGTTGATAAATATACTGAAAGCATTGACTGCTATTTTTTCTCTTTTGTTACTTTTTCGAAAGAAAAAGACTATAAGCAGCATAGAAGTATCCAAAACTTGCAAATAGACCTATAACTATCATACATGCTATTCTCACTTTCTCACAAACCCTCCATGCAAATTGAAGAAGTAGTCTAGATTACAAACTTCTAGTTGGCCCTCCTAAACCATTGTCATGCTAAATCCTAATCACATCAGGCTTTACATGGTGAACATAGCTAATAGAAAACCATCCCCCAAACCACTAACATAACCATTAATGGTGGTGTTGATGCCAACATCGCCCATGCTAGGAAAGGGGCCATGATTAATAGTTTTTGATACCATGACAAAAACAATCCTATGGGTTTTCTAACCATGCAAATTATTTGTGATGGTATTATAGATAAAGAAAAGTAAGCTTAACAACTGGTAATTTGGATCTTGTTATTAAACCTTAATTCTACTTCTTGCAAGACTATTTCTACCTATGCATCAAATTTATGAGGAAGGATTATGCATGCCATTATAAGATACAAAAACCATAGTTACCCAACTTTGTTTCTTGATTGATGTCAAGGGCTAGGTATAAATAGGAATCAAAAGTATTGGTTGGTGACATTCTAATATAGTATTCTATCATAGCAAAATAAAAAGAAGATAAAAAATAAAAGAGAGAGAGAGAGAGAGAGAGAGAGAGAGAGAGAGAGAGAGAGAGAGAGAGAGATAATGAGGCCTCCACATTAATAAGAATATTTTTTATTTGATCATGTTCATTTTTAAACTACCTCTTCTTAATGTTCTATGAAGTTTTCTTTAATGCTCATCACTAACTTCAGAGTAAAAATCCTAGCTGGCATGAACATTTTTGCAGGTAGGTTGTCAACATTAATTTTAAATGTCATAATATTGCTTAAACTTTCCATCTAAAATTAGCAGATTACATGGCATTTAGATTTAAAGGAAATTGGCTTTTAAATTGCTGTTTGGATGTTATTCACTAACATATTTCTTGGATTTTTCTTTTCTTTTTTAAATCTTCATTATTTATAGAACATTAATCCAAGATAGTTTACAAAAATAGCATAATCATCAAGCTGCTTAAAAAGGTTGATGTCAGAGTCAAGATTTTTCCAAAAATTAGCAGAGAGATTGGTGGTATACAAGGTGCAGTACATGAAAATAGACTAGTGAATCTATTCATACAAAAGTCACCAAATCAATCATTCCTCTAACACCACTAGCCATTCATTCCCAATAATTACCATGCAAACAATGAAAATAATGTGGGAAATGCTCTAGACAGTAGGAATGGTAGTTTTAATTCCATAACGTTTGCATGGAAATCACATGAACAAGCACCTATGAAGATGCAGCTCATGTTCATGTTTTGATGGAGCTGTGTGGTTGGTGACAACCTTTTCAATTGGGTTCTAGAACATGGGTGTTTTAGTGAATGAGCTGTTGCGCATCTTACGCAGTTTTCGTGGGCATGGTGGAGGCTTGCCATTCCTTTGGAGTTATGCACAGAAATCTGAAGGTTGAGAATATTTTGCTAGGCAAGCTTGATGATGATTCCTCCCTTAAGGTTTTTGATGTTTTCTTCAAACATGGCATGATCTTCATGGATGTTATGCCTTGGTGGTGGTGGACATTACGCTTTGGGAGTTGCAGACATGCAGACATGGGCATTTAAATGTGTCGGCAGGGAGTGGCTTATAAAGGGGGGAGGTGGGGAGGGGGGGTAGCATCCATAAGGAGGAGAAAGGACAATATCTTGCTCACTCACTCACTGTCTTAGAGTGTGGAGTAGTATGACAATGAGGGCCAGCAGCTCAGTAGGCAACGTTGATGAGTAGCAAGTGGCAAGAGGAAAACTAGGAATAATCCTTATACTCCAAATAGAATAGTTCCTAGTCATAAAAACACAAATAATTAAACCAAGCCATCCCAAAGAAGCACCCCACAACAACCAAACTCCCTTTCTATACTTAGAAGAACCCCACCTCAACATGAAACCACAAATGAACATAAGACTTATGATCTAGTTGAGGATTTGAAAAGAGTTAAACATTTCAATGTATGATCTTTTAAATTTTAATGAAATGAAAGATGTGATTCAAAAGATAGTTCATACACCTAAAACCAATAAAGAAAAGTCTCCAACAATCAAAAGGCAAGTTCATTTTGTAGAAATTCCTAATGTGTTATCAATACAAAACACAAGCAATTCCATGTTGAACAAGAAAGGTCAACCTCTTTTCTTGATAACTTTGATTATTTTATGAAAGAATGTTCATAATTGTTTAATGGATTCTAGATCAATTGTTAGTGTCATGCACTTGAGGTATGTAAAACATTAGAAGCACAAATGCTATCACAAGCGAGAAGTGTGATATAACTTGATGGATCTAATGTACCTATAGTAGGATCATTAAAAGAAGTAAAAGTACAACTTAAACAATACCCTACTTTTACATGCTATACAGATATTTTAGTAGTTGATATGTCACCCACTTATGATGTGCTTTTATCTAGGAATTTTGGAGCCAAGTTTGGTGGCTTCTTGACGCTAGATTTCTTAGAATTATTAATTCCTATCAAAGCAAAATCTGAACATATGATTATACCAAGAGAACCTTTTTATAAACAAGTAGTAACAACTTTTGATCAATAGAATAAATCTTTGGAAAATCAAAATACCAATCTTTTTGTTGGAGTTGTTGAGCTAGGACTTGGCGAATATTTTATGAATGATGATCTAGGTGAGACTTTAGGCAGAAACCCTTTTGCGTACACATATTCTACCCAATATTACCAAGCTTTTAGAGAGTGTGAAGAAGTTTATGAAGATACTTTACCATATCACCAACATGAAGGAAGAACATTTCCTTTTGGTGACCCACCACCATTAGGAAATGACAAGGATATAAATATGATTCTAACCAATAAAACATTAGAAGATGAGCCAAATTTTGATGATGACCATTGTTACCTTAATCAAAGGGCTAATTTTTTAGATTTCACTAACTTAAACACTTGGATACTAAGAGTGGATGGTGCCTTTTCCAAAAAAGGATGTGGAGTAGGAATAATGCTTGTACCTTCTAGTAAAGCTCCTATCCTTGAAGCCACCAATTTCCACAACTTATGACTAACAACATGGTTGAATATGAAGCACTTATACATGGGATCAAACTAGCTTAATACTATGACTTATGCAAACTTAAGATCTATAGTGACTCTCAACTAGTAGTAAATCAAGTCAATGGGATCTTTAATGATACAAATGTCACCGTGAAAGCATATAATGATTATATTCTTAAACTTTTTAAATAGTTCAAATACATAACCATTGAACATATACCAAGAGAAGAAAATTATGTCCTCTATGCACTCATCCAAATGGCCACTACTTTTGATGTTCTTTTTAAACACAATGCTTGGGATTCAGAAATTATTATTGAAAGGGTTAAGTCTTATTCTATTTCTGATAATGTCTTTTCTTTTCAACTATTTGGAAATGATAATCATGTTTTTAAATTTTTATTTTTAGAAGGAGAATTTAGTGATCAAGAAGATATATCTAAGGATGTTATATTTCTAAATAAAATATCTCCTAAAATAGTAGCTAGGAAAGAATTATTTAATGACTTACATACCAAAACCGTGGACTTATCTAAAAATACTAATTGGAAAATGTTAGCTAAAATTGAAACAATTTAGATTCATAAGAAAGGATGACAATACCCTATTTAAATAGGAGTTTTTTTTACATCTAGATGAAAAACAAAGCTTGGTTGAATTGCTACATGAGTTTAATGATGTTTTAGCTTGGACTTATGAAGATCTTAGAACTTTCAATCCATTAGTAATGATACATACAACCCCCTTTAAGCTAGAAATGAAACCATTTAGGAAAAAACTTAGATTTGTGAATCAATAAGCTCCTAGAATCCAAGATTATTTACCTCGTGAGACATTCAAGTTGGATGTCAAACTTAGTGCTCGTTAGAAAATACATTGTTGAATTAACATTATGTATTGATTTTCATAACCTTAATACTTCTTGAATTAAGGATAATTATCCACTCCCTCTTATGGAGGAGCTATTGCAAATCATGAATGGTGCTTAAATATATTCCTTTTTGGATGGATATTCAGGATATAATAAAATCTTATTGAGTAAGAAAGACTAGTATAAAACTACTTTTATGACAAAATGGGGAACTTTTCAATTTGTTAAAATGCCCTTTGGTCTCATAAATGCTAGTTCTACCTTTCAAAGAGCTATGGATAAAAATTTTAAGGGGCTAATTAGGAAGTGCATTATTATCTACTTAGATGATTTAACCATTTTCTCCAAAGATCGAGGTACACATCTTAGAGACCTTAGAAATATTTTTATAAGATTTAGATGATTTGGCATCACTTTGAATGCAAAGAAATCCATATTTGGTGTTTAAAGTGTAAATTTCTTGTCATATAGTAACTAAAGAAGGGATTACGATTGATCCTAAGAAGGAAAATGCAATTTTAGAAGTACCTTATCCTTTATCTAAGATTGATCTAAGGGGCTTTCTTTGGAAAAATTAACTTCGTTAGATAATTTATCCCTATCTATGGTGAATTGATCAGATCATTGAATGAAATGCTGAAGAAATATAGTAATATGCACTAGACAAACGAAAGAAATAATGATTTCCTTGCTATTAAAGAGGTCATTATAGATGCCCATATCTTAGTTTGTCCTTGCTACAAAAGAGATTTCCTCTTATATGCTTTTTCTAGCAATGTTACTACCACTGCTATATTAATCCAAGATGTAGTTGATCAAGATGAGAGACCCATAGCTTTCATGTCTGCACCTTCAAAGAATGTAGAAATAAAATATTCACTCATAGAGAAACAATTGTATGCTTTGATAAAGGCCTTAAAGAAATTTCAGTACTATTTGTTAAATGCAAAGGTTTTCGTATTGTCCCTAATCTAGCCACCATTGCTTTATCTAAATTACAAGACCTTAGTAAAAAATGTGCTAAATGGATTATGAAGTTGCAAGAGTTTGATATTCAATAGAAGGTAGCCAAGTTAGTTAGAGGAATTGGTCTTGCCAAGCTAATTTCCAAAGCCTCAACTTTAGAAAATTGTGATGCATTCAAAGATAAAGAATGAATTTGTCTTCACATATTATCCATTGATGTGGAAAAAGATATCCCATTTTCTCCTAATTGATTACATGATCCTTCGTATGGTGATATTAAATTTTATTTAACCTTCTATCATTATCCTTTGGATTTACCTAGATATAAAAGAAAGCTTTCAGTATCAAAATGTTCTTAATTTACTCTAATTAGTGGTGAACTATTTAGAAAGAATTTCCAAGGAATATACCTTAAGTTATTTAGCCAAGAACAAGCTAGCGATGCTTTAAAATAGCTCCATGAGGAACATATAGGATATCGTTCGTTAGTTCATAAAATAGGGAGCGCTAGTCATTATTGGTCCACTATGATCAATGACACTTACAACCTAGTTAGAACTTGTGCCCAATGTCAAATATTTAAAGGTAAAGATCCCAAGATTTTAGCCCCTTTATAGCCTCTAATAGAAACTAGACCATTTGCACAATGGGTTTTAGATTTTATTGGAGTGATTAATCCTTTGTCTACCACCCTATACAAATTTGTCTTAACAACCATTGATTATTTCACATGTTGGTTAGAAGTGAAAGAAACTAAAATTGCATCATCTTGTAAAGTTATTCACTTCTTAGAAAATGATATAATCTTTAGATATGAGTATCCTTATGCTTTAGTAGTTGAAAATAGACTCACTTTCATCTCCATAGAGTTTACAAATTGGGCTAGAGAGCATAATGTTGTTATCAAGGTTGTAACTAAACATCATCCACAAGGTAATGGTTTTGTTGAGTCCTCTAATAAAATTATATTAGATGGAATTAAGAAAATTGATGAGTGACGGGGTACCCCTATGCCTAATCATATGAATCACTAAGGAATTCACATGTGATCTAGTCGAATTTTGTGGACCTATAGTTCTCTAGTGCACTAGTTCCTCTAGGAAGTGAAATGGGTGTTGAGAATGTTCGTTGTCTTCCCAACTACACTTGTGAAGCTCAAGGGTATGGTTTAAGTGTAACTGAGGTACATGATTTTTCTCATTTTATGTATTATAAGTTTAATCTCCTACAACAAGAGTGAAAGGTAAAGTAATTTAGGATCTAATTTATTTATTCCCTAGCTAGCCTAACATAAGTACCCATCCCACTTTCTTGGACACATCCTGAACATGTATAGTGTTGCTAGACTACCAAATGTTAAGTGTTGCTAGGGTACCAAGTACTATATGTATGCTTGAAGTGGTTGTGCTTGTGTTCATTAACAACTAGGAACTAATTTCTTAATTTAAATGCATGAAAGTAAAATGTATTAAAGGAAATATTAATCTATAATTACTATTGTAAGGATTGTTAAAAGGATTAGTTTTTATTTCCATCACATTGTTATTCTTAGGTACATCAATGTTTGAACAAAGATCTATACACACTCAAACTCCTATTGCAAGCACTTAGAAAATATTCTAACTTTGAGGAAAAAAAACTGCAAGAGCTTTGCTAACTATGATAAAAATTGATTAAAAATTGGTTAGAAATCATGAGCCCAAGTGTTATATTTATAGGTCGGTGTATACCCTGTGACATCAGATATATGACATCGCATCCTGAGCTCTAACATCGGATACCTGATGTCGAGGCTCGACATCGAATACTTGACATTGAAGCATACAAAAACATGATTCATCATACCTCCATGACTAAATGAAAACTTATCCTTGAGTTTAGAAGAGGAGGAACAAGTTCTTTACAAAATATTGGAAAGGTATGAGATTATTGACTAACATACAAACAAACTAGATGGAATAAATAGACTCTAAGTGCCCAAGTGTATGGAGTTACAATCTTTGCAAAATTGGATGTTCATGCTAAGAGAAATGAACACCCTGGGCAAAACTAACATCCAACACCTCTTGGCAGCTAAAGAGTGAGGGAAGAGATCCAACGATCATGAACGGGCCCCGTCGTGTGGTACTATTGCATCATCCTTAGTGAAGAGAGTCCTGCTTTGAGTCCATGCTTTTCATTGTAATCACAATAGAATCATGAATTAGTATGCATGTGTAACACATTGTTATTAAATTACATGGTTACACTTGGCTAGGTTGTGATTGTGGTAGATTGATTCCTTTAAGAGTGTTAGCGAGAAGATTGACAGATAGGGCAAAATAGATAAGTGGTTCATTAAATTTGAAAAAGTTCAAATAGGATGAAATGCTTGAAGAGGATTTAAGAGTTCACAACAATAAAAAGGAAAGTTTACTAAAAAATGTTGTGAAGATGTGCACAATTGGATGTCACTGATGAGGTAAAAAAAGGATTTGATTGTAAGAGTGTCTAAGGGTATAAATCTTAACTAACCCAACCAAAAGATATGCAAGTGGGTCCTCCCCTAAGTAAGCACAAGCCTTTTATGCCCTTACATAACTTCAAACCAAAGAGTCCATGGGCCCCATTGATGATTAATGGTTATAGAATGTTAAGGACAAAAACCCAGAAGAAACTACCTAAGAATTTCAACACATCAAACTAGGACATCGAATAAGAACATGAAACTAGTAGTGAGGTAAGACATGGAAAACATAGATGGATGAGAGAGAGTGAAATGAAGTTTCTAATTAATGTCACATGAAGTCCATGGTGGGTTTTATGGTTAAATGACTTAATAGGATCCATCATTAGTCCATACCAAAACCAACCACGTTCAGTGACTTCACATCATCATTCAAAGACCAGTTCACCCCCATGAGATACAAGAGTGCTACCATAGAATAACCACTATTTCTTATTAAAGAAAAAAAGAGAAGTAGAAAGTGAGGAAGGGCCTTAGTTAGATGAGACCTTCAAGCATGGGTAACATGTCTTTCTAGTCCCATGCTTGTAGCCCATTTATTTTGTCTAAGGGATGTGCTTTGAATTCCCATCATTTTTTTTGAAATGGGAACCACACCATGCAAAGATGTATGTGTTTATTTTTTCCAAGGGGTGTGCTTTGAATTCTCATTATTATTTTTTGAAATGCAAACCACACCATGTAAAGACGTATTCAACTTTCTTTTATTGGTCAACATGGAATGGTAAGAAATCCATGAAAACACACATGCATCCAGGCAAATAAAAAGGTACAAAGAATATCGAATCCCCTTAAGGTCACACCCTATTCAAATCATTGAATCCTTTCCAATTCTAGAAACTATCAAAGTCACAAATTTATTAAAGTTTTGTTAATGAAAAATGGATAGCATGTTTCCAAAAAAAGAAAAACCATAGAGTTTGTGAATGGGTGGATGTTGTGGATTCACTTCCTATCGCATGAAAAAGAAACCATGTCCCAATAATCCATAATGAAATTCAAAGCCAAAATCCAAAAACCAACAATCAAATAACAAAATAGTACATACCATCATCAAGAAACAATTACCATTATGCCTAGCACTTATTAACAAAAAGTTAGAAGATCACACAAAAATAAAAGAAAATATAAAATAAAGTGTAAAATATTCAAGAAGTAGCAAATGTACTAACAATGGTCTAAAAAAATTAGAAAAGACTAATAACATGAAAACAAAAATTTGTAAAATAAAAAATGTATAAAATGTTGTAAAAAACTGAGAAACCTCTTACATGGTTAGCATGGGTTGCCATCTCCCCCACAACTAAGTTGAAAGGAGGAGATCTGAAATATAGAGCATGGTTGTCCATCTGATGAGACATTTGTTGTATTAGCTAGCTTATGTTCATGGAAAGGTTTGATTTGTTGGATGTTGACCAATTGTTTCTTGTCTAGGCTCTCAGGTTTGTAGATCATCATGGCCCTAGAGGGAAGAGTTTTGTAAATGATGTAAGGTCCTTTCCACAAAATTTGAAACTTAGTTCGTTGAGGTACGTGTGTGAGGTTCTAGTAGAGAAGCTTATCTCCTAGTTGAAATTTGACTTTTCTAATTTTAAAGTCATTACGCTTTTTGTTGTAGGCCTTGTGCAACTCGTTAGATGATAGGGCCACCAATCAATTTTCATCTAGCAGGTTGAGATTCATTAGTCTTTCCTTTTGTGCTAGACTCATAGGTCACAAGCTATTGAAAGTGTATAGAGCTTGGATTGAATAGGAAGTGTTGATAATTTTCCATACACAAGCTCATAGGAAGAATAACCTATAGAAATTTTTCATGTTGAGTGGTAGGCCCAAAGGGAATTGTTGAGTTTTGTGCTCCAATATTTTCTATATTTGCTAATAGTTCTTGTTAGAAGCCTTGTGATTTCCCTATTGGTAACCTTAGCTTGACCATTGGCTTAGGGATGGTAGGGTGTTGTGAGTTTATGTTTAATCCCCAAGCATTACATAAGCTTCTGAAAAGCAGTGCTTATAAAGTGGGTTCCATTATCAGAAATTAATGCACATGGCACACCAAACCTATTTACAACATTTTTTTGTACAAATTGAGTAGTAGTAGAAGATGTATAGTCAATGATGGCTACTACTTCTGCCCATTTCGTATAATTTTCAACAACAACTAGGATGTATGCCTTTCCATTTGAATGGGCATGATGGGACCCATGAAATCAATGCCCCAGATGTCAAAGGGTTTTAGTGGTTGAATCCATTATTGAGGTTCATCCATTTGAGTAGTCATTCCATCATCTTGTTGGCATTTTTTACAAGAGATAATGGAATGCTCAGCATCCCTAAAGATTGTTGGCCAATAGCACCCTACCATCAGGATTTTAACAATCATGCATTTTCCTAGCATAGTGTCCTCCACAAGGACCTTCATGAGCATCTTGGAGAACATTTAGTTGATCAACATCGGGGATACACTAATGAACCAGGCCATCAATGCACACCTTGTAGAAGTGTCCATTGATCTCCATGAAGTGTTTTACCTGGTGAAGAAATTGATGTTTCTTCTTGTGGTCTAGCCCTTGTGGCATCTCTTGGATGAGAAGATAGGTGAGAATGCCATCATACCATTTAGGCTCATTGGGTAACATATCAAATAGTGGGTTTTATTCCTCTTTGTTGTCCCACCATAACCAAAACAAGTGATTAGTGACCACATTCTCAGTGTCCTTTCAATCTACCATTGCAAGATTAAATTCCTGCAAGATCAGCAGCCACCATATGACATAGGGGCTCACCATTGGCTTGTTCATTAGGAACTAGATGGAACTATGGTCTATGTGCACAAACACCTTGTATCCAAGCACATAATGCCTAAAATTTTCCAAAGAAAACACCACTACCATTAATTCTTTTTCTATAGTGGTGTAGTTTAGTTGTGCATCCACAATGCTTCAGTTGGTACAATGGATGTAGTATGGATGTTTCTTCTCATTCATTTGTGTAAGCATGAATCCCAAGACATAATTTGATGCATTCATCATGACATGAAATGGTTTGGAATAGTCAGGTGCTTGTAAATTTGGAGTTTTTACAAGTTTTTCTTTTAGCTATTGGAATGCTTTTTCACATTTCGTGCTCTAGATAAATGGAGCATCTTTCTTTGTTAGTTTTACCACTGGCTTTGTGATCTTAGAGAAATTTTCTATGAATCACTGGTAGTAGCTAGTATGTCCAAGGAATGATCAAACATCTTTGACAATTTTTGGTTAGTGAGTTATTCCTTAGATGGTCCTTATTTTCTCAAGGTTTACCTCAATTCCTACTTGTGATATTTTGTGCCCCAATACAATGCCTTCCTGGATCACTAGATGACTCTTTTGCTAATTGAGCCACATGTTGGTTTTAACACAACATTTTAACACTTGCTCAAGGTGATCTAGGGCTTGCTCAAATGTAGCTTCATAAGTAGAGAAATCATCCATACAAATTTCCATACCACTTTCAATTTGCTATTGAAAAATGCTCAAAACTAGGTGTTGGAATGTAGTAGGAGCATTGCATAGACAAAATGACATCTTGGGATATGCAAAAGTCCCCCAAGGACTCATGAATGTCGTCTTTGCTTGGTCCTCTAGTGCAATTTGAATTTGGTTATAGCAACTATAACCATCTAGAAAACTGTAGTAGCAATGCTTGGATATTGTGTCTAACACCTCATCAATAAATGACAATGAAAAATGATCTTTGAATGTTGTCATATTTAGTAGCCAAAAATTGATGCAAACCTACCACTTGCCTCCTTTCTTTGGCATAATCACAAGTGGGCTAACCCACTCACTATTTACAATGGGATAGATGAACCTTGCCTTGAGGAGTTTGATTTTCTACTTGACAATCTGCTTGAGTTTAGGGTTCAATCACCTTTGTAGTTGTTGTTCTGGCTTTATGATTGAGTTGGTGTAGATGTGATGCTCGCATATCCTAAGATTAATCCTTGTGAGTTTAGGATATGACCAAGCAAAGACTACTGACCATTTTTCAGTTACTTTTAACAACATATTTTTCTATTCTAGAGCAAGCTTTGCATTAATTATGACCAACTTCCCAATTTTTAAGAACACATATTCCATGCTAGTTGATAACATCTTTAGTTCAAGGGGCTCTTGTTTGAAATTTTCAAGAATTTACAACTCTTTCCAATAGGTATCATCATTTGCATTAATAGAGAGTTAGTGATGAACTTGCTATAGTTCATCCATGCTTACGACATATGTGCATGTCAGGCTCTAAGTTAGTTCCATGTAAAGTATGCTACTCTCAAAATCAACAGTTAGCCATTAGGTGCCCTCTTGTCTTGTGGCTGCTGCATATAGACACTTTGAATTTCTACTTCTGGTGCACACTACTTGCATGTAGAGATAGATACTTATTTCATAGCCTAGAGTTTCTGCACAAAATTTCACCCTATATCACTGCACGCGATGCATGGAACTCACTTATCCTTAATCTTTCTAAATGCATTTTCTTTAGATATTTCCAGGGAAAGATCTTTGATGTCCATTCTTGCATCAATGATGCTAAGCCATGCCCTTCCCATGATGATTGGGAAATCCCCTTTGTGGTTCTCCACTTTGATCACTAGGAAATCAATAGGATAAGACCACCCACAGACAATGCTTATAATGTCTTCTACTAGTCCTAATGGAATAGTGATGGACTAGTCTACCAATTCTAATCTAATGTTGCTCTTCTTGAGAGGAGGTAGGTTCCATGCAGTGCACATCTCATGAAGAATTAAATTGACACCAAAAGTTGAGTCAAGAAGAGCTTTACACAGTTCATTCCAAATAATCTGTTGATAAATGAGAGGACTTCCAACACAAATCCAATTAGATACAGTGTGAGTAAGCATCACAATATGGATCCTGGGTAATGTTTGGTTTGAAAGGGACTCGAAGGAATTTTATACAAAGGAAGATGAAGGGATAGGGTTTTCAACTATAGGTGTATTTGAGGGATTAGATGGACTATGGGATTGAAAAAAAGATATTTTCTTTAATTGAGTATCATTGGTTGTAGATTAATGACCCTAGTAGCGTTGTGTTGTTGTAGTTGAGTTGGTAGTTGACCCTACATAGATGGAGTAGGTGGTAACTATGCGACTAGAGGAGGAACATGTGCCAAGACAGGAGGAGGATAAGGATAAAAAGTGGCACCCCTTCTTTCATGTGGAGAATGAGTTCGATAATAATTAGAAGGGTGGTAGTAAGATTGGAAAGGAGAAACATGACTAGAGGAGTCATATGAAGACAAGGACTGTTGAACGTAGTACCCATATGGATTAGGTTATCTGTAAGGGTATTGTTGCCTTGGTGGTATTAGCACCCATAATTATGGTTGTTGCCACTATTGATACTACTCATACAGTTGCAATGGAATTCCACTTAGATAATATTGCTAATGCTGATGGAACTACTAAAAACTAGATGATAAATTAATCTTTTGGATGTTGGTCTTTGTATTAGTCATGGATTCAATGCATACACCCCAAACTCCTATAAATGTGACACTATGGGGTAACATCCCTTAGGATCTTCATACTGGCAGATGTCACACCCACTATCATCATTTGATTCACTTATCACAACTTCTTCTATTACAAAAATCTTGCCCTTATCTTTGGGATAGGCATGTTCAACTTCCTTATGCCTCTTACACTCATGATCACTATCTCGTTCTTTGGACTCTTCAGTAATTTTTAGAACAGCTTGAAATCTATTATCCATAGAGTCCCATAACTAATAAACTTTGGCCATAATTTCATATTAAAATTTTTGGAGTGGAAAGGCTTTCCTATTCACCACCTCATTAAGTGTGGATTCTTTCTCATTGTCACAAAATTGAACTTTCCTCTTGCGAATGGAAGGATTGTAGTTATATCCTTCTACACTTTCTCTGTTTCTTTTAATTCATCCTCTTCTTTAGCTACCTACTTGATTAGTATTTGTATCAAATGGGCACTTAATTATGACAGTCACTGTTGGGCATAGACACCAAGGATTCTTCTCATTTTAGATCGAAGCCTATCTACAATGTGGAAAAGTTGATCCAATTGAGAATAATCATGGCCAGGACATTTGTGCATTAAGGAATAGTATTAGCCAATGGCAACATCCAAGGGTTTTTGTGTTCCTTGTTTCCATCCTTGGATTTGCTTCCTTAAGTTGGACACTCTAGAGTATGTTCGATATTTATGATTGAGCAATTCAAGCATGGTACTCCATCATCTGAGAGATTTTGGTTCTAAGGACTGGTACCAGTTCTTTGCTTCTTTGATGAGTGTCCTTGGTAACAACTTAAGTTTTTGCCACTCATTCTATATGCTCTACAAGGCACATGCATCTTGAAAATATTGAAGATGGGTCTATGGATCCAAGTTATATCCCCCTTTAAACATAGGGATATTATTCATATCTAGCCTTTTGATTTGACTATCCTTCAAGTGCCTTATTAGAATTCATACTACCTCTATGACATTAAGCATACTTAGGGTAGCAAGAAAAGGCTCATAGAGGCCAAAGTCATGGTGCCTATGATGCCCTCTACAACCCTTATGTTCATGGTGATGTGCCTCTCTTGAATGTACGCACCCTTCATCTTGCCTTGCTTGACGATCCCTTTGATCATTTTGGTCTGGTCAGACATTTCAATCACCTCCATCATGGTCTTACTTCTTGCAGTAATGATCAAAGCTAGAAGAAAAAGATGATGATGATAAAGGTGAAGAGGAAGAAAGACTAGCACCATCATGATGCCTACTACCCCCTCTTAAGTGATCATGGCCATGATCACGATCTTGTTTTCTGTCCACACCCCTACCTTGACTTGCCCTTATGGATCCTTCTTTGTCATTGGATCCATTCTTTCTAGAACTAGGATTGTGAATTGTGGATTGCAAGTTTTGGTTTTGACCTCCTTTGCCAAAGTCAAAGAGAGGAATTTCATTGAATGGAAAACCATCAAAGAAGGGTTTCCCACCATCTTCTTGGTATAGCAAGAATGAGGAATCATTAAATCTTTTTCTCTTTAGAAATTCATGATGTTTCTCTAACTAGTGATCCCTGAGATGTTGTGAATTAGTGGGATGATACTCCCTATCATCAGTATCTTACACAACATACTCAACATGAAGTTCTTGGAGGCCCAAAAGAACAAGCGATTGTTGGTGCATTAAAGGAATAGATTGATTTGGTGGCAACACAATGTTGCCCTCCATGTTACACCACCACAGATATTCATCCTAATGTAGGATGAAAGTGAAATTAGCTACACACTCAATAGGATGAGCATATACCTCTTTGTATTGTCGAGGCACTAGTTGATGTACTTCATCAGACATGGGTAGAAAAGCACTCCTATGAGAAGAAGACATTTTCAATTAGATGATAAAAATGTAGTGTGCTTTTAAATTTTTGTTGTAGTAATCATAAAAGATTATATGACTCTAACATTCATTGCAATTGATGAGACATGATTCGCATGAGCCGCAATATCGCGTACGCGATATCGCGGCCGCTGCGATATCGCGTCGTTCCCTACAATGTCGCGTACGCGATATCTTGGTCCGCCACCAAATCTATAAATAAGAGGTGGCACTCCCCTTATTTCCCATCCTAGGCTTAAAGTAGGGAAACTCTCATAGTTTGATCACTCCAGAGATAGAATATTTTCCATGTGCCCGCAGTAGGAGTCCCCAAGTGAACGGATCTTTATTTAAGCAACTTTGTACCTGAATGCAAGTTGTGTACGACAATAAAGATAAGCTTTGTGGATAAACCTTGCAGTGCATGGAATAGGATTTTATTACATGTTATTTCTTACCTGTTATTTATTACCTGCATTAGTGTGGCATGAGTACGCCTTGATTACGAGCATTGACAAATGTGTACGGCTAATCAAGGAATTGGCTGCTCATTGCGATTAGTCTCTCTCACCCTCAACTCCTAGAATGCAGAATGAGTACGACTTGATTATGAGCATTTACGAATGTGTATGGCTAGTCAAGGAATCAGTTGCTCATTACGTTTAGGCTAGTTAAGTGCCTCAGTATGACCACTTTGAGCACATGCATT
>MNCI01021779.1:733619-747352 GCA_015680685.1 Gnetum montanum
ATCATACAACAACGGAATTGGATCTAGAGCAAACACTTGGAATGGAGCAGTGTTGAAGCAGCTATGCAAGGAGCAAGATTGATGGCGCATTTACAGATGGACAATGAAGGTGCAATTTTGGTGTTGGCAGCAGCAACACTTCTTTCTCTCTCTCTTTCTCAGTTGCCAACTAAGGCCTAATGTCATTGTAATAAGGTGTTCACTCTTGTTGTCATGAATACCAGTTTTATCAAGTCTTGTAATGATGATCCATTCACATGTCATCCCATTAGTTCCATTCCCCTCAAAATTCCATACCTTCCCGATATTATTGGAAGGAACTCGAGGATGAGTTTTCATTCAGTCATGGGGGTATGATGAGACGCGATTCACATGAGCCACAATATTGCGTACATGATATCGCGTACGCGATATCACGACCACTGCGATATCGCGTCGTCCCCTGCGATGTCGCGTATGCGATATTGTGGTCCACCGCCAAATCTATAAATAAGAGGTGGCACTCCCCTTATTTCCCATCCTAGGCTTAAAGTAGGAAAAATTTGGCAGTTTGATCACTCCAGAGATAGAATATTTTCCATGTGCTTGCAGTAGGAGTCCCCAAGTGAATGGATCTTTATTAGAATAGCTTTGTACCTAAACGTAAGTTGTGTACGGTAATAAAGATGAGCTTTGTGGATAAACCTTGCAGTGCATGGAATAGGATTTTATTACATGTTATTTCTTACCTGTTATTTATTACCTGCATTAGCACAACATGAGCACACCTTGATTACGAGCATTGACGAATGTGTACGGCTAATCCAGGAATTGGCTGCTCATCGTGATTAGTCTCTCTCACCTTCAACTCCTAGAATGCAGAATGATTATGACTTGATTACGAGCATTTACGAATGTGTATGGCTAGTCAAGGAATCAGTTGCTCATTACGTTTAGGCTAGTTAAGTGCCTCAGTACGACCACTTTGAGCACATGCGTTACATGTGGTGATCCCAATAACAATTAGTGTTTGGTAGCCACAGTTGCATAGTTCAGGGTGTGTACGGTAAGTGGGAACGGATGCTGACGCTAGTTAATTTAGACTTAGTCATTAGTTAGAGTTAGTTAGTTCCTTAACCCTTCACCTCGATAGCATAGGAGAAAAACTAGAAAAGACTATAAAAATCATATACCTCGAACTTACTTAACCATACACCGTGACAACTACAAGTATGTCTGGGAAGACAACCAATGATTAACCCCAAGTGTTCTATGGGGCATGTAGGCATTTAGTCTGTGGAGTTCAATCGGATCGCATGTGCTACGCTTGTTTCATATGGTTGAGTGTAGAGGTACCTCGCCACTCATCACCAATGAATTGAATAATTTCACTAAATCCTAGATAGCACATGAAACAACTAAAAGATCCCCAACAATGACACCAATGATGAGAGGTAAGGTATCCCTACGTCCAACCATACAAATCACTAAGGTGTTCACACATAATTCGATCAAATTCCATGGACCTACAGTTCTCTAGTGCACTAATTCCTCTAGGAAGTGAAATGGACATTAAGAACATTCATTTTCTTCCCAATTACACTTGTGAAGCTCAAGGATATGATTTAAGTATAACTGAGGTACATGATTTTTCTCATTTTATGTTTTATAAGTTTAATCACCTACAACCAAAGTGAAAGGTAAAGTAATTTAGGATCTAATTCATTTACTACCTAGCTAGTCTAACACAAGTACCCATCCCACTTTCTTGGACACATTCTGAACACGTATAGTGTTGCTGGGCTATCAAATGTTTGGCGTTGCTGGGTTACCAAGCATTATATGTATGCTCGAAGTGGTTGTGCATGTGTTCATTAACTAAGAATTAATTGCTTAATTTAAATGCATTAAAATAAAGTTCATGAAAGTAAAGTGCATTAAAAGAGATATTAATCTATTCTCAGTGCTACAAGGATTGTCAAGAAAGGGTTCATTTTTATTCTTGTCACACTATTGTGCTTAGGTACATCAGTGTTTGAACAACCATCCATACACACTTAGACTCCTATTGTAGCCACTCAGAAAATATTCTGACTTTGGAGAAAATAAACTACAAGAGCTTTACTAACTATGACAAAAATTGATTAAAAATTGACTAGAAACCGTGAGCCCAAGCACTATATTTATAGGCTAGTGTATATCCCTCAACATTGCATCTTAGGCTCTAACATCAAATACACAACGTCGAAGCATACAAAAACATGATTCATAAAAAATGATAGCCCAAAACCTACAAACATGGAATGAGCAATTAAAATGGTCAATTTTGACAAATAGGATTCGTTATAAAGAATCGATCAAACCTACACCATATGATTTAGTGTACGGACAAGAACCAATATTGCTACGAAATGTGCAAATCCCTACATATCAATTTTTTCTTAGACTATTTACCAACTAATGAACATTAAATATCATGTGCATGTGATATTTGGAATTTAGAGCTTAAAAGGATCAAGGTAATCAAAAATTTGTTGAGTCATCAACAAATTGTTAAAAAATGGTTTGATAAGAAATATGTAGCCAAAGTGTTTCAAGTAGCTGACTTCGTCCTTAAGAGAGATACAGCATTTGGTCAAACCAGCCCTCAAAGTAAGTTTTCTCCTATGTGGTTAGGTCCATTCTAAGTTACAAATGTCATTAACCCCAATGTTTATAAAATTATTGATTTGTAAAGATATAAGTAACATAGAAATTTTAATGCATTTTATCTAAAGAATTTCTACTTAGGTGCCCCATGTGGACACCTAGTAGATCCTTAGTTGCATGTTTTCTTCCCCTTCACCATGCATTTCATTTCTATATAGTTGCATTTGCATATTTTCTTTGCATTTTCATCATTTCTTCCTTAGCATATTGGCTTTGGTTTGATTTGTGCTTTTCATATGATTTTAGTAATCATTATGGTCATTTTAGTTACTAGGCATTGGATCATCATAATACCATTTGAAAGTAATGTAAGTATGATGAGTGATTAAGGTACCTCTATGTCCAACCATATGAATCACAAAGCATTCACGCATGATCCAGTTGAATTTCATGGACTTTATAGTTTTTGATGCACTAGTCTTTTAGGAAGTGAACCTTGCCCTAAGGTCATTTTTTGTCTTCCAAATTACACTTGTGAAGCTAAAAAATATGGTTAAGTGTAATCAAGGCATATGATTTTTATCATTTTATGTTTTAGGTTATTTGGTGCTTGAAGAGAGAGATAAAGTAATTTAATGAATAACTGGATTTAACTAACTAACTAATCTTCTAACTAGTCCTAAAATAAGCATTTTATCCCACTTTCTATACACATCCTGAACCCACATATCCATTACTAGGTTACCAAGTGCTATGCTACTATGCATACCAAGCAATAACACTGCTGGGATTACAAAGCGAATACGTGTTTACCCTCAAAGTAATCATACTTATGTACTTAATCTATTTAGCTTAATTAATTAAATTCTAATTTGGCTTAATTTATTAAATATTTAATAAAAATAATGAATGCATAAATAAAGCATTTAAAATATCCAAAATGCTACAAGGTTTATTAAGAAGCTCGTCTTTATTGTTGTACACATTGTCATGCTTAGGTATAACAATGCTTGAATAAAGATCTGTACACTTAATGATTCTTGCTGCGGGCACTCAAGAAAATATTATAACTCTCAAATAGAAAAAATGCAAGAGCTTTGCTACACTATGACTGACTAATGCCATAAATGTGATTGGTGATCATGTATTTATAGGCAAGAATAGACCTTGCATCAATGGGTTGTGTTGATGCATGAAACAATGCATTGACAGGGCCACATTGAAAAGAGCTAGTTGATGGGGCCTAATCAATGAGGCCTCATTGACGTAGCCAATCGCAACCCATCATATTCCCATGACTAAACGAAAACTCATACTTGAGTTTCTTTACAAAATTGGGAAGGTATGGAATTATTGATTGATGCTAGACTTAACAAATTAACTTGAAAAAATTGAGTACTTGAGTGTACAAATCAACACATTACAAAAATTACGGTGTTCATGACACAAAATTGAACACCATGACATGACTACAAAAAACTCTGATAACACATCCTTTGATGGTGTAAAGATAGTGGAGAAGATTAGACATGATTCCTGAGACTCTTGAAGGACCTTCATCAGCTTCAGGCATGTGTGGTGGCTATGGTTGTCCTACCACTACTACAAATTTTGGCAAGAGGAAAAATGCATCTAGTAATGCTTTCATTTTTTCCTCCTTACTCCTAGGATCATGCACAATCCATGTAGCTTCACCAATGTGGGCTAGAATGAGCACATCCTAAGGATAGGGAATTGTTAGGAATAACTCCTTAGCATTGATGAACCAAGTAGTGAATTACTTGCATTCGATATTGAATGCCTTGACTGTGCTCTGTAGTTTCTAGTAGTCATTCATTTTCTTGGTCAAGTTCTTAGTTGTTGATTGTTGATCAGCAAATCATGCCTTGAGAACCTTGAGTTTAGCATTTTCCATCTCAAGCTTTTACTTGGTGTCCTTGTGGTGCTTGGACTCTGCCTCATATAGTAAGTATGAGTTGGCCACCTACTTTTTGAGTTCTAACCATAGCTGTCTAGCAGTCAGCATCACTAGGTTTTCATAGCAAAGATTGGCTAGTTTCATATACTTTGTCATTTCTTCAATTTGTAACTCCTTTAGGTAGATCTCTACTTTGTGATAGGCATCTATTCCATCAATGATAAGCTACCATACCTCTCTTCCTTGTTGGAGTTGCTAGAGGGCCTTGTTTACTTTTACCTTAGCTATTTGAATATGCTTCTCATTTACTTCCTTCTATAGGCCAACCTAATCCCTATAGTGATTCTTGACTCTTTCAAATTTGAGAGCCTCATTTTTCTAGGTGACAATTTTAATGGTAGATTTCTAGCGTAAGGCACGAAATTCTTGCATAGATAGATTATAATTCTCCACTTTGTTAATTTCATTTTTACCTTGGTGAGCTACTTTTGCTATTGATGAATGAATTCTTGCATCTATTATTTTTGTGCATCAACATTGCATAGGCGATGATTTTCTACGGTTATAGATTCATTTTCTTGGCACATCTGAATCAAGTCCCTCTAAACTGAGTAAGTTTTTGCTTCTACTATAGAATGATTGAAGATGGTCATCACCATTTCCTCCTCAACTTGTTTTAATCATTCTTGAAACTGGTAAAAAGCTTCATCAATGGTTATTGTTGGGTTGAGGAGTGCAAGATTAACAAAATGGGCATGTAGTTTAGCAACTTCCATGGCCAAGTGTTGATTTTTTGCTTGGGCCATTTCAAGTTACCCCCCAAGATGATGCATTTTCCCTTTTCTTTCAACAACTCCCACTAGATTGTAGTAATGTTGTTAAAAAAATTGAAGATATCTGAAATTGGTTGGCAAGTGCTCACCAGTCGATACAACAACTCTACATGCTGAGTTGCACTTAATCTTTCATTGACCATGCCTACGGATGTCTACACATCTTGAAGTGCATATACGTTTGGTATAGATGTTGTAGGTGTGTTAAGTGCTTCTACAATTTAGTCAACAACTACTTCAGCAATAGTCTCCTACCCTTGGTGCTGCATCACCAATATAGTTGCCCCCTCACCCTCCTCCAAGCTCACCAAAAAGAAGGTGACATTCTCAGAGATTTCTAGGAATAAATGGTATTTAGATAGAGACAACATCACCTCTCAGGCATTGGGATTTGATCTCATGGAAAACTGTGTTCATTGGATAGAGAATATTAGTTCACCTCTTTCCATTTGGTTAATTATCCAAGCCACCTCATTAAGGTCACTCATTATTAGCCAATAGACAAATGGGTTTCCACCACTTGTTCTTGTATGCTACTCTTGCTCATGCAAGAGTTATTCTTGGATTTTATGTGAGCACTCAATGGTTGTGCAGGCTTATGGTGTTGTCTCTTGAGTAGGTGGTGGAGGTGGCGACTACTTCTCTCCTTCTTTAGTTATGGCAAGTGTCTTGTCCTTCATCATTTTAGACCATGAGACTATAGGAGCATACCTAATCATCTCATTTGCATAGCGGACAATCCCTATCCTTTTGAAAAGTTTCTAAATGAGACATGGGAAAGGTAGGATTTCCCTTCCATGTTTATTTTCTTTGAAGCACTTCCAAATTTCTAAATAGATCAATTGTGGAAGGTTTGCTAAAAATCAACCACTTAGAGTGATGCATGCTCAGGTGGAAAAATCAGTTATGTTACTGGGCCTTACCATTGGATTGAGGTGATAGGATACTATCTTAAAGTATATGTGTTCTACTTGTGTGAGTGCATTGAACTTCTTATGGATAATCTGGTAGCACCGCTGGGTCCACTCCTTTTTGGCCTTAGGGTCAACTTGCATAGAAACCTCTACTAGTTGTGTCCTAGCATCAAGTAACCCAAGCACCTATGAAATAGCTTTAGCTAAGTAGGACACTTGAATATCCTTGATCTTCACTATGGAGCCTTCTCTTCTGTTGTTTTAGAAGAGGTATGTCTATACCACTTCTCATTGGAAGTGATGATTGGCCACATGGGAGAGTTTTGTAATTGTGATTTTACCTCTACTGGAGCATGCTCTAAAAATGGCCTAAAGTTCAATTCCTGTAGAACTGCACGTTGGATATCACGGGGCCTGATGGTGTTGAGGTAGGCTTGTGTTAGTGTGAATTCAAGCCTTAGTATGGGTCTTGGTGCCTTCCCATGCTACATTTGTTCTATTCCAACTTCTTGTTTGGGAATTTTTCAAATAGATTCCACTTTGGGCTCCTTTGGAAGAGGTCCCATTGCATGGGTTTCCTCTAGCTAATCCTAGGCATGTTCTTGTTGGGCCCTTCTAGTTCTGGGCCATTTCTTCCTTGGTTAAGAGGGTCCTCCTTCCTGTGGTCATTTCAATCTTGGTGCCATCTGTAATCACAACATGACCATGGGTTAGCAATTGTTGTATAACATGAAACAATTGGGATACCTTATCTCCTTAGGATAGTTACACTTGGCTAAGTCGTGATTATGGCTTATTTAATTAATTTTAATCATTATTTTACATGTGTTTTAGTGTTAATAAGTCATTCTAGAGGGTGTTGAAAAGGTTAAATCTTAGAAATTGATGGTTTCATGTTGTTGTATTTATTAACCCTTTAGGGGAGTTAGAAAAAATTTTCAAAAATTTTCATTGCAAACCTTAAGGTTTATGGCCCCCACGATTAAGAGCTTACCTCCGGTAGTGGCAGGATCAAAGAGCAGAGTGATTTGAAAAAATAGTTGGAAAGTTATGGTCTCTTGAAGGTTTTGGGCTTTGAAAAATGGTAAAAAATCCCCTCATCTTATGAAGAAAATGTTAAAAAATGTCAAAGTTCTCAATGGTATATATAGAGTTTTTGGCTTGTGTCGACAAGGCCTTATTGATGGGGCCTCATTGATGGGATTAGCTACAACTAGGCCTAGTTGAATCAACTGTTGACCACTGTTGACTTGCATTGACTTTGGTAAACCTTCCAAAATATGAGTTTTTGAATGAAATTAGGGTCAAATGAAAGCCCAAAAATCCACGAACATGATGAGAATACTAGAAGAGGGTATTAGAGTTCAAAAAATTGAGAAAATTGATAAAATATTTTGGAGAATGAATATTATGAGATTTTAAGGAGCATGGAGTGAAATACATAATGGAATATGCAAAAGATAGGATTGTAGCAATGTCTAAGGTAAGGAACTTAATGAACCAAACCAAGAGATATGCAAGTGGATCCTCCCCATAGTAGGCACATGCACTTTTTGCCCTTGCATACCCTCAACTAAGGAGTCTATGGGCCCCATAGTTGATTAATGATCATGAAAAGTTAAGGACCAGCAAGAAAGAATCTATCCAAGAATTCTAACACACCAAACTAAGACATCGAGTATAACATAGAAACTAGCAAGGAGGTGAGTTATGGTAGCATAGATGGATGATTGAGAAGGTGGAATGGAATCTTGAATTAAGATCATAAGAAGTTCCTTATGGAATTTGTGTTTAAAATGACTTGA
Organism: Gnetum montanum; assembly: GCA_015680685.1. Lineage (NCBI taxonomy): Eukaryota > Viridiplantae > Streptophyta > Gnetopsida > Gnetales > Gnetaceae > Gnetum > Gnetum montanum. Next base: position 741,718 of record MNCI01021779.1, read on the forward strand.
GAAAATCCATCCTTATTTTAGACCAAAACCAACCTCTTTCAATGACTTCACATCATCACTCTAAGACCGATCCACCCCCTCGAGACACAAGAGTGCTCCCACAAAACAACCATTATTCCACAAAGAGAAAAAAGAGAAGTAGGAAGTAAGAGAGGGCCTTAGTTAGAGGGGACCTTCAGGCATAGGTAACATGTCTTTCTAGTCCCATATCCAATGCTTATAGCCCTTTATTTGTCTAAGGGGTGTGCTTTGAATTCCCATCATGCTTTTTTTATTTTTGTTTGTTTTGTTTTGTTTTTATTTATTTTTTATTCTTTTTGGATGGGAACCACACCATGCAAAGACTTTATTCGACTTCTTACTATTGAACGACATGGACTAGTAAGAAGTCAATGAAAACACTCAAGCACTCGAGTAAGTAGAAGAGTACAAAGAGTATCAAGTTCCTTTGAAGTCATACCCTATACAAACCTTTGAATCCTTTCCAATTCCAGAAACTACCAAGGTCACCAATTTATTAAAAGTTTCTTTAATGAAAGAGACTTCAAACTTCCAGAATAAGGAAAACCATAGAGTTTGTGGATGGGTGAATGATGTGAACTCCATGCTAGTTCTATCAAAAATAAATCATGTCATAGTCATTAGACATCAAAATTCAAAAATAGAGACTAAACATTGACAATCACAACATTAAGCATAAACCATCATTAGTAAATAGCAACAGTGGCACTGTGCCCTATGGTAATAAAGCACTTTTATTAGCAAAAATAATGAAAAGTGACACATAGAAATAAAATAAAGTAAAAAATATAAAAAAGTATAAAATATTCAGGAAAGATAAAACACACTAATGATGTTGTAAAAGAAAAATCAAGAAAATGGGTAAAAATCAACAAAGTGTAAAACAAAAATGGATAAAAAAAAGTAAAAAGTAAAAAGGTGAAAAATTGAGAAGCCTTGTGGATGGTTAGCATGGATGGCCATCTCCCCCATGACTAAGTTGGAAAGAGACTCAAAAAATTGAATGTGGTTGTCCATCCATTAAGGTGGTAGTTGCACTAGCTTTTCTTACTTCTAGGAAAGACTTTACCTATTGGAAGTTGACCAACTACTTTTTGCTTGGGTTTTTAGGTTTGTAAATTAACATGGCCCTAGAGGGAAACATTTCATCAATTATATAGGGTCCCTCCCACAATTTTTAAAATTTTTTCTTCTAGGATACGTGTGGGGGGTTCTAGTAGAGGACCTTATCACTAGGTTGGAACTTTACATTTCTTATTCTAATGTCATGATGTTGCTTTTTAAATGTCTTATGCACTTCATTCAAAGATAGGGCCACGACTTGATTTTTGTTAAGCACATTGAGGTTGATCAGTCTTTCTTTTTGTGCTAAACTTAGGTCAATATTTAGTTCACAGGTCGTTGAGAGTGTACAGAGCTCGGATTGAATTGGTACTGTTGGAAATTTTTCATACACTAGCTCGTAGGAAGAGTAGCTAATAGGGAGTTTCCATGTTGAGAAATAGGCCCAAAAGTCATCGTTGAGTTTTGTGCTTCAATCTCTCTTATATTTTCTTATTATCCTTGTTATGATCTTTGTGATCTCCTAGTTAGTTACCTCTACTTGACCATTGGCTTGGGAGTGATAGGGTGTTGTTAATTTATGTTTGACCCCTAAGCATTGCATAAGTGTTTGAAAGGTGGAACTTGTAAAGTGGGTTCCATTTTTAGAAATTAGTACATGTAGCATCTAAAACCTATTTAAAACATTTTGTTGTACAAATCTAGCAGCAGTGGATAATGTACAATCAATGACGGCTACTACTTCTACCCATTTGATGTAGTAGTCAATTGCTATGATGATATACACCTTTCCATTGGACATGGGTGTGATGGAGCCCATGAACTATTAAAGGCTTCAATGGTTGAATCCACCATTGAGGATCCTCCATTCTCATGGTCATCCCACCATCTCTTTGAAAATGTTCACAAGATTAGACAAACTGGTGGACATCCCTAAAGATTATAAGCCAATAGTATCCTACCATCAGGATTTTTATGGCCATGCATCTTCTAGCATAGTGGCCATCACAAGGGCCTTCATGAGCATCATGAAGAACATGTAGTTGACCCACATTAGGGACACACCAATAAACTAGGCCATCAGTGCACACCTTGTAAAGGTGTCCATTGATTTCCATGAAGTGCTTTTCCTGATGAAGAAATTTTTATTCCTTCCTAAAGTCCATATTTTGTGGCAGCTCTTGAGTGAAAAGGTAAGTGAGGATGCCATTGTACCATGTTGTTTCTATGGGAATTTGTCCATTTATTACTCTTGTAAAGAGGAGTTCATCTAGAAATTGATCAATGAGTGGACTCTCCTTCTTTTTATTATCCCATCTTAATCAAGAGAGATGGTCAGTGACCACATTCTTAGTCTATTTCTGATCTATCATTGTGAGATCAAATTCTTGCAAGATCATGAGCCATCATATGATGTGAGGATCACCATTGGCTTGTTCATTAGAAAGCAGATGGCACTATGATCTATTTGCAAAAATACTTTGTAGCCAAGCACATACTGCCTAAACTTTTTGAGAGCATACATCACTGTCATCAATTCTTTCTTAGTTGTGGTGTAATTAAATTATGAACCCAAAATGCTTCAGCTTGCACATTGGATGTAATACGAATGCTTCTTATCATCCAACTATGTAAGAACAGCTTCCAAGGCATAATTAGATGCATCCATCATTATGTGAAATGGTTTGAACTAGTCTAGCGCCCATAGAATTGGAGTTTCTATGAGTTTTTCTTTCAATTATTGAAATGCATGTTTACACTCCTTAGTCCAAATGAATAGAGCATCTTTCTAAGTAAGCTCGACCAATGGCTTTGCAATCTTAGGGAAATTCTCTATGAATCGCTAGTAGTAGCTAGTGTGTCCAAGGAATGTTCAGACATATTTAACTATCTTTGGTTGGTGTGTGATTCCTTGGATGACCCTTATCTTTTTTGTATCTACCTCAATCCATTCTTGTGAAATTTGGTGCCCTAATACTATGCCTTTGTAGGCCATTAGATGGCTTTTTTGCTAAATGAGCTTGAGGTTTATTTTAACACATCGTTTTAGTACATACTCAAGGTAATCTAGGGCTTACTCAAATGTAGCTCCATAGGTAGAGAAGTCATCCATAAAGACTTCTACCTTGCTACCAATCTACTATTGGAAAATGCTAAGGACCACACATTAAAATGTTGTAGGGGAATTTTATAGACCAAATGGCATCTTACACTATGCAAAAGTTCCCTAGGGACTTGTGAATGTAGTCTTGGCCTGATCTTCTAGCATAATTTGGATTTGGTTATAGCCACTATAACCATCCAAGAAGCTACAATAGCAATGCTCAGAAATGGTGTCCAACACTTGGTCCAAAAATAGCAATGGAAAATGTTCTTTAAATGTTATCATGTTCAAAACCTAAAGTCAATGCAAACTCACCACTTGCCACCTTTCTTTGGCACAATTTTGAGTGGGCTAGTCCACTCGCCATCTACGATGGGATAGATGAACTCAACCTTGAAGAATTGTTATATTTCCTCCCTGACGATCTAGTTTAGCTTAGGGTTCAGTCACCTTATTGGCTACCTTCTTGGCTTCATGGCCACATGAATATAGGTGCAATGTTGACATATTCATGGATCAATTCCAATCAGCTTAGGATATGACCAAGAAAAGGTTGTTAGCTATTTGTTAACCATCTTTAATAGCTTTTCTTTTTATTCAGGAGCAATTTTGGCATTGATTATGAGTAGGTTCTCATTGTTTAAAAATGCATACTCCATGTTGGCTGGCAAAGTTTTTAAGTGTAGGGGCTCCTGCTTGAAATTATTAGGGATTTCCAACTCTACCTAATAGGTATCATCATCTTCATCATCAGAGAGTTGGTGATGAACTTGCTCAAGTTCATCGATGTCTTCGACATATGCACATGTCAAGCTCTCAGTTGGTTTCATGCATAATGTATTACTATCAAAGTCAGCTGTTAGCCACTGGGTGCCATCTTATTTTGTGGCTACTAAATATAGATACCTTTGGATATCTATTTCTTATGCACATCAATTAAATGCTTTAATGTATGTGCTTTTCATGGACTATATTTTCTACATGCAATTGCACTTGTTATTGTTATACATGATGCATGAAACACACTTCTCTCTTCATCTAAATTTATTTCCTTGGAAATTTCCAAGAAGAGGCCCCTATACCCATTCACACATCAACTGTGCTTAACCATGCTCTTCCCATAATTATGGGGAAGTTGCCCTTGCAGTTCTCAACCTTGATCACTAGAAAATCAGTTGAATAGGACCACCTATTAACTATGGTCACAATGTCCTCCACTAACCCGAAAGGGATAGTGATTGACTAATTTTCCAATTCCAAATAGATGTTACTCTTCTTAAGAGGCAGTAGGTTCTAAGCCTTGTACATGTCATGGGAGATGAGATTAATACTAGAACTAGAATTAAGAAGAGCGTTGCATGGCTCATGTTCAATGAACTACAAATAAATAAGAGGACTTATTGGGTCATATCTCTTCATGGGAAGGTTGCCAAGCTTGATCCAATTGGAAATAGCATGAGTTAGCATCACAGTGTGGATTTGAGGCAGCATTTGGTTTGAAGGGTACTTGAATGTGTTTGATATAGAGGATGAGGGTGTTCGAGATGCAGGGTGACTAGCTGCATTAAGTTGTGAAGGTTTGGAAGGATTGTTGGGTTGGAAAAAGGAACATTTCCTAGATCAATTGTCTAAATCACTTGGCTGGAAGGTTGATTGTGAATGTATGGCCCTTGTAGCATTTCATTGCTATGGTTGTGGGGAAATTTCACCCTGCATGGATGGAGTAAGAGGTAACTAGGTAGAGGGTGGAGGGATGTGTGTAGATGCTTGTGGAGAATGGTATGGGTATGGGTGCTCTCCTCGAGTAGATGGTGAATGAGTTCAATGGGATTCTAGAGGGTAATAGTGATGCTAAAACAATGCATGGCTTGCAAAGCTTCATGGAGAAATGGGTTGCTGAACATAGTAGTTATATAGATTTGATTACCTATAAGGGTACTATTGTCTTGGTAGTGGCATCCCCCATGATTGTAGTTGGTGCCATTGTTAGTATTTCTCATATGATTATGGTGGAGCTCCACTTGGATAATAAGCTTGTTGTTGTTGGTGAAACTACCTTAGATTGCCCAGAGGATAAGGCAATCATCTAGGTGCTTATCTATATGCTAGTCGAGGATTCAGCATGTACACCCCAGACTCTTATAAGTGTGACAACATAGGGCAACAACCCTTTAGATGTTCATATTGATAGATTTCACAACCAACATCATCATTAGAGTTTTTCTCCATAACTTCTTCTACTGCAATAGCTTTGACCTTACATCTTTGGTAGGTGTTGGCGACCATTTGGGACGCAACCACCAACGAGTGTCCTCGAACAGGATTTAGGTGCCTGCTGGTCTCTGGCAACACCAAGGCCCAGATACCTCCAAATAAACTTAGTAGTTAATGTGAGTATGTGTATGTGCTGTTGCGGTGTGTGGTTGTGTAAAATGTAACAATTGCATT
>MNCI01021779.1:757205-769888 GCA_015680685.1 Gnetum montanum
AATTGTCACAAAATATCTGTAATGCCCTAGATATTGAATCCAGAATTCTAAGCCTTGATATGAAACTCTTTAACCATACACCATGTGAAGTAGCCTCAAAATAAGAAACGAACTCTGCCTCCATTGTGGAAGTAGCAACCAAGGTTTGCTTTCCACTCCTCCAGGAGATGGCTCCTCCAGCTAGCATAAAAACATAACCTGATGTTGATTTCCTAGAATCAACGTAGCCAGCAAAGTCTGAATCGGAGTAGCCAATCACCTCCAAATGGTCAGTTCGTCGATACATAAGCATGTAATCCTTTGTACCTTGAAGGTACCTCATGACCTTCTTTGCAGCCTTCCAGTGGTCGATACCTGGATTACTCTGATATCGGCCCAACATCCCCATAGCAAATGCAATGTCAGGTCATGTGCAGACCTGAGCATACATAAGGCTTCCAACAGCTGAAACATATGGAATGTTGCTCATGTGACCTTTCTCTAAATCATTCATAAGGCACTGGTTCAAATTGAACCTGTCACCCTTTACAATGGATGCAATACTTGGTGAACAATCTTTCATCCGAAACCTCTCTAGAACTTTATTAATATAGGTTTCCTATGATAGACCCAGAATATATCTAGATCTATCCCTATAGATCTTAATGCCAAGGACATAAGATGCCTCACCCATATCCTGCATGTCAAAATTCTTAGAGAGAAATTGTTTCACCACATATAAAAATCCATGATCATTGGTTGCAAGAAGGATATCATCCACATAGAGGACAAGAAAACAGATTTTACTCCCACTAACCTTCTGGTATATGCATTGATCCATGATGTTTTCTTCAAAGCCAAATGAAGAGATGACATCATGGAATTTCAAATATCACTGACGGGAGGCCTGTTTCAAGCCATATATAGACTTCTTAAGCTTGCATACCAATTGCTCACCATCATTGGAGGAGAATCCTTCAAGTTGTTTCATATAAACCTCTTCCTCTAGATCACCATTAAGGAATGTTGTTTTCACATCCATTTGATGTAGTTCAAAATCAAAGTGAGCTACCAATGCCATGATCACATGAAGGGAGTCCTTCTTAGATACAGGAGAAAAGGTCTCCATGTAATCTATTCCCTCCTGCTGAGTGAACCCTTTGGCAACAAGTCTAGCCTTATATCTTTCAATGTTGCCCAAGGAGTCTCTTTTAGTCTTGAAGACCCATTTGGATGCTATGTCTTTAACACCCTGACAAGATCCTAGACTCCATTAGTGGACATAGAGTTCATCTCATCTTTCATGGCATCATACCATAAGTCGGATTCCTTACAACTCATGGCTTGTGAAAATTTGTCGGGATCATTTTCGGCTCCTATGTTGTAGTTAGATTCCTGTAGATACACTATATAGTCACTAGGAATCGCTGATCGCTTTATTCTAGTAGATCGTCTTAATGTTGGTTCATCAGGCTCCTAAGGGGCAAGATGATCAACGGGCTATTCAACAGGAACTGGTATCTGTTGTTCAGCTGGATCTACTATGTCTTGATCAACAGTTTGTGGAACTTCAACGATTGGTGGATGTACATCACGTATTTGTTCTGTAGGCGTGTTGTGTACAACAATCAATCGAGTACTTGAAGTAGAGGGTTGAGCATCCGCATGATCAGTCCCTGGAATTTCGTTCCAGGAATGATGACTCCCACTAATCAAGTCATTCTCAAGAAATTTAGCATTCCTTGATTCCACAAACCTAGTAGTATGTGATGGACAATAAAATCTGTATCCCTTAGACCATTCGACATATCCAACGAAATACCCACTGATGGTCCTAGGGTCTAGCTTCTTCTCTTGTGGATTATAGACTCTTACCTCAGACGGGCATCCCCAAATGCGTATATGTCGCAAACTCGGGTTCCAACCTTTCCACAATTCAAATGGTGTCTTAGAGACAGCCTTGGTTGGAACTCGGTTTAATATATACACTGCCGTCTTAAGGGCTTCATTCCACAAAGACTTAGGAAGCTTGGAGCTGCTAAGCATACTCCGCACCATGTCCAATAATGTTCGGTTTCTTCTTTCTGCCACACCATTTTGGTCCGGAGAACCAGGCATAGTGTATTGGGCAACAATCCCATGCTCTTGAAGAAACTTAGCAAAGGGACCAGGTGCTTGTCCATCATCAGTGTATCTACCATAGTATTCACCACCTCTATCAGACCTCACTATCTTTATTTGCTTACCGCATTGTTTCTCTACTTCAGCCTTAAATACCTTAAAGGCATCTAAAGCTTCATTTTTGTGATGAAGCAAGTAGAGATACATGTATCGTGAGTAGTCATCAATAAAGGTAATGAAATACCGTTGATCATATGCATCCATATCTGGACTACAAATATCCGTATGTATGATTTCTAATATGGCAGAACTCCTCTTGGCACCTTTCTTTGACACATTGGTTTGCTTTCCCTTTATGCAGTTTGCACAAGTTTCAAAGTCAGTAAAATCAAGAGTACTAAGTACTCCATCAGTTACTAAGCGCTTGATTCTCCTAATGGAGATATGGCCCAATCTACGATGCCATAACATAGAGGATTCTTCATTCATAACACATTGCTTAATGTCAGCATGAACATGCATAGAAGTGTAAGAAGTGTCGTTTTGTAAATTAAGTTGAAAAAGACCATCTGTTAATGTACCATTTCCAACTATTTTAGATCTATAAGATACACTGAACATAGTATCTGAAAAGTTAAAGGAAAATCCTATTGATACAAGCCTTGATACAGAAATTAAATTCCTTGAAAAACAAGGAATGTAAAATGTCCTTTCCAAATCCAAAACAAAACCACTACTTAAAACTAATTTGCATGTGCCAATCGCTTCCACATGTGAGCGCATCTTGTTGCCCGAATAGATGCATGACTCACTTCCTACTGGCTTCCTTAGGTTTGCTAATCCCTGCAAGGAATTAGTAACATGGATTGTAGAACCGGAGTCAATCCACCATGTGTTATGACTAACATCAACCATATTAGATTCAAAACAAACAAATGAGGATTGAGTACCTTTCTTTTCAAGCCATCTCTGATGTTTAAGGCAATCTTTCTTTATGTGCCCTTTCTTTTTACAGAAAAAGCATCTAGATTCCTTCTTGATATCAGCTTGTGGAGGGATTTTTCCCTTCCCTTTAGTGTTGACTTGTTTTGTATTCTTTCCTTGCATGGCCAGATGCACACTTTCCTTCGCTTCCATGGCAAGTCTACCCTCTTCTTGCACACACATGGTCATCAATTCATTAATTGACCATTTGTCCTTATGTGTGTTGTAAGAAATCTTAAAGGGTCCATACTGCGGTGGGAGCGTGTTTAGGATGTAGTGCACAAGGAAAGATTCAGACATCTCAACCTCAAGTGTTTTTAGTTGAGCCGCTATGTCCCTCATGTGCATGATGTGCTCATGCACACCACCAATTCCAGTGAGCTTCATGGATGAGAACTTCATTATCAAGCTGTTGGCCAACGCTTTGTCTGATGTTTCAAATTGTTCATCAATAGCTTTTAACAAAGCGCGCACATTGTTATACTGTTCCAATGATCCACGTATACCAGCCGAGATCTTGGTTTTTATGAACATTACGCAGAGACGATTAGATCGCTCCCATTTATCATAAAGACCAATATCATCTGGATGGCTGGTTGCATTAACCGCAGGTGGTTCATCCTTACGGATAGCATAATCAATGTCCATCCATCCTAAATGAAGGAGAATTCTCTCCTTCCACACCTTGTAATTATCACCCATCAATTCAGGAATGTCACATTTAAAGTCAGAGTAATTTACAGGTTGCATAGCTGCAAAATAAACATGCTTATGTCACTAAATTTTAGGCTATAAACTGTAGGACATGTGTACCAATGTAAACATGCAAAAATATGAATCACATGACATAAAATTGCCTGTGGGCTAAATTTTAATTCAAACAGACTCATATATCCTTATGATGAAGCTATTAAACTATATTCCTTTTCTTAATCCCTGTGGGCAAATTAAGAAAAATAATTCAATACTTCACCCTGATTAATCACTGTAAATATAATGGAAATTCATGTGGGACAAAATCTATCATATGACAGATGATTAATCACAATACTATATATGTGATGAAATACCTTAGGGCACATTTACCAATGTAAAACATGCAAGATATGAATCAAATGACATAAAATTGCCTGTGGGCTAAATTTTAATTCAAATAGATCCATATATCCTTATGAGGAAACTATTGAATTATATGCCTTTTCTTAATCCCTGTGGGCAAATTAAGAAAAATAATTCAACATTTCATCCTGATTGACCACATTAAATATAATAGAAATTCCTGTGGGATAAAGTCTATTATATTACATGTGATTAATCACAATTACTTATGTGATCCAAAACTCTTAATTTATAATTTTGTATAATCAAAGATGCTGTGGCCACTCTATGACTATACAAATTATAAGGATCACTAGTTAATGATGCAAAAATTTTCTTTTTTGTTATACATACGATTACATTATGCATCAAAATCAATATTGACAAAATGCAATTAAATTCTAAGCAAGCATGAAAAAACCTACAATCATTTTTTGCTTGAAAAACACCAAAACATGAGTCCATAATTGCCATTTTTCAAAACAACAATGGAATATATATCTATATATATATTTTCTGCCACATGAATTATTTAAATCAATGCATCCTTATTTTGAAAAATGGTAGTATTAAAACTGTCATTCCAAATGCCAAAATTACTCACCCATGTGAGCAAATTAAATATTTCAAAGGCCATCAGTTTAAATTCAAATGTCCAAAATTATGCATTTATCAAGGACCTTTTCTGTACTTAGATTCCAAAGCATTGATAAAATAAATTTCAAAAACAGTGTTTGAAATAGACAAAACTTTATATTGATGTCCAAATCGCAGTAAAATTCCTTTTTCATGTCAAAGGATATTTCAAAAATACCACCAGGAAAAATAAAAGGTTCCATCATTAATCAACCGGAAAAATAAAAATCCTCATTGGAGCATCGCGTAGCGTGAAAAAGGAAAAATAATATGCCAAGGCCAACATTCAACATGATAAATAGTTTACGTGTGAAACGGTTTACGTTATTTTCATAGCCATATTGAAAATCGCATGTAATAAAACTCCATCCATCGCTTACAGAAATAGCAACAGCAATATTCAATCCTTTACTCTTCCTACAGCACCCACTGCCTCAATCGGATAGACTGCCCGAGATAGCACCATTCTCTCAGCGTAGCAAATCCAAGGCCAGAAAAAAACATAAGGCTAGCACGAAAAATCAAGGATCCAAACGCTGAAGCACTCATTCTAATTGAGCTAAAGGGGCACCATAAATCGAGGTTCCAGATCTCACTAGATCTACTAACATCATAAAAATATGCAGACAAAATTGTAGAAACCCCGAAATGCATAGACAAAAATCGCAGAAATTTGCAGACAGAAACAATGCAGCAAAACCCAGAAAACCAAAACTAAGCATCAAGGCAGAGATCTATGGCTCCGATACCAAATGTTAGAAATCTTTCTAGTGCATCAAAACCGGATTGCACAAGCGGAAGCATGTAAAAACAGATCTCTTAATCTACAAATGTGCATGAAACAAAAATGCACAAATCAATTTGAAAAACAGATCGAACTAACCTCCAGCCATTGATGCCATTGATGCCTGAATGTTCCGGATCTTCTTTCACACGGGCGCTCTGCGATGATGGTGTATGCAGACTGTAAGCGACTGTGAAAGGGACCTGAACTGCTACACTGCAATTGATTCCTTGTGCCTTGTTCTCCCATCAAGAAGTCAGAAGGCCCAGGAATCAGTTACCATTTATTAGAAAAATATGAAACCATTTCCAGATAACAATGAATCGGTTGGAACGGATGGATTGCAACGAAAACTGTCATGTTGCTGTCCAAAGTTATCACATTGTTAACTGAGATAGATCTTCACAACAAGTTTAGAAGTCTTATCTCATCTCCAGGGAAAATTCTAAAAACTATCCGCAGTAAAAATAGAAAGTGTAGTTCACTAGGGAAAATTCTAAAACTATCCGACAGTAGAAACAGAAAATGTAGTTCGCAAATAATAAACTGCTAATTCAGTGTTACAGATGACGCTAGCGCCACCGTCACTGTCATAGTTACCTCCTCCTCCTCCTTCAGCAGCGATGAGAAAACCCATGTGACTAGCTAGTAGATGCAACCTTAGCTCACCCAAGTAGATGCAATCTTACCTCACCCAAAGCAAAGCAACCAACGAGATGTTGTGCTCATTTGAACTAAATTCAATTATAAGTCATTATGAATGTGAATCTTTATTGCACGTCAAACATCAAAAACCCATCTGCTTATACGGGAGGCAATAAAGATTGATTGTTTGCTGCAGGAAATCATTCTTCCTTTTATCCTTTTATCTGTGGGTGGTGATCCGTGTGGATTGCTTGGTGGTGCTGCCACTTGCTCGTGTCTGTCTCTTATTTAACGCTGAAATTTGTCATGTATGCATACGAAAAGCAGTAGTTTTAAGGATGTGAAAAATATGGCGGTATACGTCGAATCTGCACAGTTTAAAATAAAGCACAGTTACTGGTTACGGCAGCGGTCTGCAGCGCGGTTTCCTATTCGCTATTGCCACCTGGGGGGGTTGTCGGCCTTTTCGGCAAAAAGATTTACCCATTCTTTCAAAATTTATTTAAGTATCCAGTATCAAACTGATCATTGGATATAAGATATTCTTTTCTACACATGGTTTTAGAGGATGTTTGAGAAGTGATTAAAAGATTTTCACTCCGAGAACGCAACATATGTATCAAATTTGTACGTTGAATTGATTAAATAGAATCAACTATATGGTTGGGAGAAAACATGAACCAAATTAACTAATCAAATGTCTGCAAATCCTTGTTAGATAATAATATAAGAATTTGAGCTATCGTTTAAAGATAGAAACATCTATTTTCATGTCTAACTTAATTCAAGATAAATATCAAAAATAAAATTGGGTAAATTTTATAATAAAATGTTAATTAAAAAGAGAATTTTCTTAGAATCTCATAACATGCACGCAATTTAATTATAATTATTTCATTAAATTTAAAGATACCAATTAAATGCATGATATTGAAATTACTTTCTTTTAAAATGGAAACAAGAATGTAAAAAAATTGATTATGAATAGAAAACATGTATATTATGTTCAAAAAATTTTGAAGCTAAAATTTTATTTCATCTTTCTAAACCCTTTTGCAAAACACATTAGTAGCAATAAATCTTGAGTACATCAAATGTGTCCAATAATCATTTAACTTGAACATGTCATATGTGTAATTTCCTAAAACTAACCCTAGTAGCTTGAATAGTTCATATACAGATCTACTAGAGATTTGTCATTTTCTTCTACATAAATTGGTTCCACAACACTCTTATAACAAGTTTCTCATCTTCTATTTCTCATAATAAATACAATCAATATAAATTTTGAAACCTTTTTTTAGGATGAATAACATATTTTGTTATCTTTTATAGAGTTTATAAAAACATTGGAATATTAATGTTCAATCTCTTTTTTAGTTATTTTCAGTTATATTAAGCCATCTTATTTTTTAGAGGGAAAATATGTTTAAATTATATATTTTCGAGGGAAAGGTCAGGTCTACTTAGGACATGCCCCTAGGCTAGCAACATAGCAAGTGTAAAGGGAAAGGTGCTTAAATTATGTTAAGAGGAGCTTTTAAAACCCAAAATAATTTGACTAGAGATACACACCAAGGCATATAACTAACATGATACTTTACAAGGATTGTAGAAAAATATAATAATATCATAAGTGTGATTTGACCTAACAACCTCATTCCTATAAATCCTTGTTAGATAATGAACTACCACTTAAAGTACCTTTCATTAGCAATAATATTAAGAGTCTTCACATGGAAATGCCATGTTATAGATTTGATTCGAATGGGTAATACTAACTTATGGATTAATAAAAATTTTGTAAAAAGAATACTAGAACTACTCTATCTAATAGATCCAAGAGGGTCTTAGTAGATGCAAGTAAAAATTTAGTTTCAATTTTAATCTCAATAAGAGGGATAAATGCTCAACAAAAGTACAAGACAAGAGGAATAATTAAAATCTCATTGCAAAATTTTACAACAAAATCCATTGCAAAAAAGAGGATAACGTCGTTTACTAGTTTATTGTGGCTTGTTTTTCCTTTTGGATATGCATAAAATGGTCAAGCACTTACATGATGAAGTTAAGCAGAGAAACACTTTATTGATATTAAAATCTAGTTATTCCTTTTGTTCAAAATCTACAACATTAACTCAACCTACAAGGCAAATTTATGTGTGCCTTTCCTATTAACAAGATAACCCATTCTATTGGTGTAATACTAGGGTGATAATGATCATGACTACATCTAATAGATTATATGCATGTCAAGAAAAATTATCTTCAGTTTTATTAATATAATTTATAATGCTCTTGTTAAGTCTTAAATATAATTGAGCATTAGCCTTTGGTTAGGTAGTTAGCTTACATAACATTCTACTTAAAAATATTAAGTTTGAAGATCATCCTAACAAAACGTTACACATGTTAGTTAGGGCATGTCTTAGGCAAACACCTTGTTTGCTACCCTTGAAAATTTTGAAATCTCGTGGATTAGTTAGTATAATAAGTGAATATTATAAATATTACCTTAGAAGATTTCAAGAAGAGTGCATTTTTATAATTTTAAATTATAATAGAACAATTATGATAAAATATTAGACTATTTTGTGTAATTTTAAAATATGAGGTCTTTTGATTTAGGAGGTTGGATCATATTATTTTTAAATTTTTTAAGAGCATTAATGAATATATTAGTGCCTAGGACATGCCCCTAAGGTTGTGATTTAAAGTTTAGGAAGGCTAACACTAGGTTTTGAATTTACTACCTTTAATTGAGTGCGATTTTTGCTTTTTAAAATTTTAAAACTATAATAGCCATTTAAGATGTTATGTCAGGAAGGTAACATGTAAAATATTATGCATAATGCAGTTTTCATCATCTAATAATGTGATGTTTAGACTTTTTAATCTTTAGAGTTTTGGTCCACCTTCATTCCTACATATGTGAGGGTTGTCATTTTTTTCCAATATGTACCTACTATTTTTTTTCTTTTGTTTTATTTCTTTTTCGTATATACCCACTATTTTTTTTCTTTCTAACATTGGCCCACTATTTTACCTTTCCAACATGTGCCTAATTTTTTCTTTCCAACATGTGCCCACTATTTTTTTTTCTTTTTAACATGTGCTGATAGTTTTTTATCTTTCTAACATGTGCACACTATTTTCTTTCAAAAATGACCATGTTCTTTGTGTAAATTATTCACTATAATCCCTATTTTTGGCATGCATCCAACATCAAAGGCACATCAATGCTACTTTTAATGTTTGTCATTTCTACCTCATGCTACTTCATGCTGCTTTTAATGTTTGTCATTTCTACCTCATATGCAATTCATGTTTAACTTTTTCTTCCATGTTTGGTAGTTTCTTTACTCTTTTTGCATTTTGTTGATGTTTGCCAACTCACTTTAGCTATTGTACATGATTTGCATAAAATTTTAAATTGATAAAACTTCTTCTCTCTTCATGATTGCTAGCTAAAGATGGAGTCAAGAACCTTTCAAGTTTTGGATTCCATGTGATGGGTGGCGAGGTACCCCTACACTCAACCATACGAAACGAGCGTAGCACACACGATCCGGTCGAACTCCGCAGACTAAATGCCTAAACACCCCATGGAACACTTGGGGTTAATCATTCATTATCTTCCCAGACTTGCTTGTTGTTGTCAAGGTGTATGGTTAAGTAAGTTCGAGGTATATGATTTTTATGGTCTTTTACGGTTTTTCTCCTATGCTATCAAGGTGAAGGGTTGAGAAAGCTAACTAACTCTAACTAAGGACTAAGTCTAAATTAACTAGTGTCAACATCCATTCCCACTTACTGTACACACCCTGAACTATGCAATTGTGGCTACCAAACGCTAATCATTACTAGGATTACCACACGTAATGCACGTGCTCGAAGTGGTCATACTGAGGCACTTAACTAGCTTATATGTGATGAGCAGCCGATTCCTTGACTAGCCGTACACATCCATAGATGCTCGTAATCAAGTCGTACTCATCTCGCGTTCTAGGAGACAAGGGTGAGAGAGACTAATCACAATGAGTAGCCGATTCCTTGATTAGTTGTACACATTCGTCAATGCTTGTAATTAAGTCGTACTCATGCCGCTAATGCAGGTAATAAATAACATGTAATAAAACCTATTCCATGCACTGCAAGGTTTATCCACAAAGCTCATCTTTATTGACGTACACAACTTGCGTTCAGGTACAAAGATGCTCGAATAAAGATCCATTCACTTGGGGACTCCTACTGCAGGCACATGGAAAATATTCTATCTCTGGAGTGATCAAACTGCCAGAGTTTCCCTACTTTAAGCTTAGGATGAGAAATGAGGTGAGTGCCGCCTCTTATTTATAGATTTGGTAGCAGACCGCGATATCATAGGGGATGATGCGATATCGCGTCTCATCACCATGCTTGATTAAGATCTTCTTTTTGGACACCCATGAGTTTACTTGAGTTTTAGATCCAAGAGAAATAGTGATAACTCTGCCATTATTGCTATTCCTCTTGCTACTTTTGCTAGTTGATCTAGCTATAGCTTCATTGGAATGACACAGTTCATTGATGTTTAAGCTCTTCTAAACTAAAATATATGTGCCCAAGTCATGACAAAGAATATTATGCAAATTTTCTCTTTTACATAAAGTTGCTCTCCTCCATGTTGTTTCTATTAGAGAGATTTTTAAATTGTGGAGGTTTCTAATGTTGTAGCAAATTGAGTTTTGATGTTCAAACTTTCTAATCTTTAAATTGTTGGCCCACTCTCATACATGCAAATGTGAGGGTTTTTTTCTTAAAAAATAAAAATATGTGACCACTATTTTCTTTTAGACATAACCATGTTCTTCCTATAGATTATTTATTGTCATTCTTGTTTTTGGCATACATCCAACATCAAAGGCATATTGATGAGGGGTGAAATTTCCTAAAAGTGCTTCATTTTGTTTCTGATATCTATCATTTCTAACTCATTTGTAGTTCATGTTTAGTAGCTTCTTCCATATTTTGTAGCTTATTTGCTTTTTCTACATTTTATTTAGTCTACTTTGTTTAGATATTGCATGCAATCCACATAAAATTTTTAACTAAATAAAATTTTTAACTCATAAAAAAATTTTAACTTAAGAAAATAATGAGATAACTACCTAAGCCACCTATTACCATCTAAACAAATATGATGTTATATTCCTTGATAATTCTTGTAGTGTATCTGATGAGTGGCGAGGTACCCCTACACTCAACCATACGAAACGAGCGTCGCACGCACGATCCGGTCGAACTCCGTAGATGGACTAGTTGTGCCATCCAGATAGTTAGCCTTAGGTCGCAGTTCGTTGTCTTCCCCTCTAGACTAGTTTTGCATATGTCACGTATGGTTTAGTCTAGATGAGGTGTATGATGTGTCCTAATTCTATGCTACTCCTGATGGCAGTGGAAAATAATATTAACTAATCTAAGCTAAGAGGAAAAGGTAAGAAAATCTAATCTAGCCTAAGTGCGACGAGCAACCGATTCCTTGATCAACCGTACACATCTTGGACTTCGTGCACAACTGCCACTGGGACTACCAAGCATAGGCCTAGGTACGCCACTAGGATTACCAAGCGCAGACCCCAAATACGCCACTTGGTTACCAAGCGTAGATTCCCCTAGCGACACCACTGGGCTACCAAGCAGTCACACTTAAATGCTCGTAATCAAGCCGTACTCGTTTCGCTTCTAGGAGTTTAAGAGTGAGAGACTAATCGCGATGAGCAACCGATTCCTTAACTAGCTGTACACACCCGTAGATGCTCGTAGTTAAGTCGTACTCACACCGCGCTATGAAAGCAATAAATAACATTAAATAAATAACAATAAATAAACTAAGTAAATGCTGAAATGATGAAGTAATCTCGATCTTTATTGCCGGTCATGTGCATGTCCAAGTACGGCACACTCGAATAAAGACACCGTACAATTACATTCACCACACTGCGGGCAGGCACGGGAAAAATTCTAACTCTGGAGGGATCAAACTGCCAGAGCTTCGCTACTCTAAAACTGGGATCCCCAAACAAGGGAGAGCCGCCTCTTATTTATAAACATGGCGGCAGACTGTGATATCACGTACGCGATATCGTAGGGAAGGACGTAATATCTCATACGCGATATCGCGGGGGATGCGATATCGCGTCGGCTGCGATATCGCATACACGATATCGTGGCCTGTGTGAACCGCATCTCATCATACCCCCACGACTGAATAAAAACTCATCCTCGAGTTACAAGGAGAACAAGCTTCAGTGATTACATAGTGGATAGGTATGGGATTATTAACAGGAAAAAGAAATGGACTAATGCCGCAGTGTGGGAAGACACAACACAGAGAAAAAATGCTACAACTACAAAAATGTGGAACTCATGTAGTTCCTGGTGGCGGTGGCTCCTC
>MNCI01021779.1:776632-917303 GCA_015680685.1 Gnetum montanum
GAGCAACCGATTCCTTGATCAACCGTACACATCTTGGACTTCGTGCACGACTGCCACTGGGACTACCAAGCATAGGTCTAGGTACGCCACTAGGATTACCAAGCGCAGACCCCAAATACGCCACTAGGTTACCAAGCGTAGATCCCCCTAACGATACCACTGGGCTACCAAGTAGTCACACTTAAATGCTCGTAATCAAGTCATACTCTTTCCACTTCTAGGAGTTTAAGGGTGAGAGACTAATCGCGATGAGCAAACGATTCCTTAACTAGTCGTACACACCCGTAAATGCTCGTAGTTAAGTTGTACTCACACCGCGCTATGAAAGCAATAAATAACATTAAATAAATAGCAATAAATAAACTAAGTGAATGCTGCAATGATGAAGTAATCTTGATCTTTATTGCCGGTCATGTGCGTG
This sequence comes from Gnetum montanum, assembly GCA_015680685.1. Classification (NCBI taxonomy): domain Eukaryota; kingdom Viridiplantae; phylum Streptophyta; class Gnetopsida; order Gnetales; family Gnetaceae; genus Gnetum; species Gnetum montanum. Next base: position 777,054 of record MNCI01021779.1, read on the forward strand.
TCCAAGTACGGCACACTCGAATAAAGACACCGTACAATTACATTCACCACACTGCAGGCAGACACGGGAAAAATTCTAACTTTCGAGGGATCAAATTGCCAGAGCTTCGCTACTCTAAAACTGGGATCCCCAAACAAGGGAGAGCCGCCTCTTATTTATGGACATGGCAGCGGACTGCGATATCGCGTACGCGATATCGTAGGGAAGGACGCGATATCACGTACACGATATTGCAGGGGATGCGATATCGCATCGGCTACGATATCGCGTACGCGATATCATAGCCTGTGTGAACCGCGTCTCATCAGTATCATATCATAAATGTTTNTAGCCTGTGTGAACCGCGTCTCATCAGTATCATATCATAAATGTTTTAGAATGTAACTATAATCAAATTATTTTGGGTTCCAACATCCCCTTCAAAACAAATATGATTTATGCATAATTTAATTTGATCATGATAATCTTCCTAGCATTGTCCCAATAAAATGTGTTTGGCTATATGAGTTTTCTTTTGCCATTTGACTTTATGAAAAGCTAGATCTATATCTGTTTGTAATTTCTTCCTATTATCTTTAATAGCTTTGTTACCAATGTCTTTCTTTTTCCTTTCAGTGGCTTTTCGAAAAGAGGGGAAGGGAATAATATTAAAAAAATCTAGAGTGCACCATATCATCAAAGAGAGAGTCTATAGAAAAATCGAATAGTTTTTGGGATGCATTTTCATGTTTTCATCTTTATAACTAATCCTGAAAAACCTTCCCTTCCAGGTAGGAAAATTATTAGAGGTTGCACTTATTCAAAAGTTCCATCATAGCTATTCACTTCTTACAAAAAGGTTTTTTCTAAAGAGAAGAAAAAATTTTCTCTAGAAACAAAAGAATACATTAATTAAAAATAAAGATCAAATAACAACAAATTTTGAAAGCTTCCTATAAAAACAAAAAATTTAATATTTTAGAAAAACATTACATGATCAAGTTTCACTCAAAGCTTTTTTTGCTTGAAAATGTAGTTGAAAAGTGACATTTTTAAAAATGTTATATTTAACTCTTGAAGAGAGGTCATAGTTATGCTCTTTCTATTGGAAAATAATTACACACCATAGCTTTCATAAGAGTAAAGAACAAGTAGTTGAAGATATTTTTAAATATAAAGGAAGTAGGTTGATCACTAAGAATGACTTCATTGATACTTGGTTGAAAGTTGTTACAATGTTTGGATATCAATTTCCAAACATGTTGAGGAAAAGGAAGCTAAAAAAATATGAGAAAATGAGTCTTCACTTCTACAAAGAGTACATTAAGGAAAAATATTTTTCATATATTGAAGACAAGTGCCAATAGGAAGACCTTGATAAATGAGATACCATAAGAAATATGAATTTTAGAAAATGTGAGAGCTCTCCAAGTGTCTTTTATTTTCCTCTTTTAAAATGGCAATGATAATTACATTTTCAAGATCTTATTGAATTGATTATGAATAAAATCATTGATTATTGAATTGATTATGAATAAAATCATTGATTATTGAATTGATTATGAATTTGCAAAGCCTAATGCAAATTGTTTTCAACTTTAAATAAGTTTTCAAGTTAAAAATTAATTCTTCAAAATTAGTTTTCTTCTTTCTATTCAAACAAGAGAGGCTAGAAACTTCATTTTAAGTAATCCCAAGTGATGAACCATGATTTTTCAGGCTCCGATATCGGACTTGCGATATTGGATCCACGATATCGGGTACATGATATCGTAGCCTGGCTAACGATATCATATACACGATATCATGGTTCCTATGTAAGCCTATAAATACCACATTTAGGCACATAAAAAGGGAGTAAGTTAGAGTTAGAGTAAGTGTAAAAGTAGAGTCTTTTTGTTCATTTCTAGTTCATCTCAACCCTTTCCCTAGTGCATGCCTGTAGTGTGATGATTGTAATTGTACGGAACCTTTATTCAAGTGTGATGTACTTGGACACACACATGATCGACAATAAAGATTGAGATTACTTCATCATTGCAACATCCACTTAGCTCTTAATTACTTTAATTGTTAATTTTTATTTATTGTTTCTTTTAGTTAATATTTACTTTCTTGTCATTTACAGCTCATGCTATTAATGTGAAATGAGTACAACTTAATCATGAGCATTTAAGTGTGACTACTTGGTATCCTAGTAGTGTACCTAAGGCATGTGCTTGGTAATCCCAGTAGTAGTACATGAGGTCCAAGATGTGTACATATGATTAAGGATAGATGCTCATTGCCCTTAGGTTAGCTTAAATTCTCTTCTCCCATTCCCTCTTAGCTTAATCAAAGTTATTTTCCATTGTCTCTAGGAGTAGCACTAGTTTAGGACCACATCATACACCTCACTCTGGACTAAACCATACGTGACAAGAAAATACTAGTCCAGGTGGGAAGACAATGAACTACAATCAATGTGTAACTATCTAGATACCACAACTAGTCCATCTATGGAGTTCAACTGGATCGTGCATGAATGCTCATATTTGTATGGTTGAGTGTAGGGGTACCTCGCCACTCATCATTAGTGCCATTGTCAGGGATGGTGCTAGTTATTTAGATTAGTTATATCATCCAAGATAATTCTAACAAAGCCTTGACAATATATATTTCAAAAAGAAGTAATTGCAAATAAGTCACACACAATTCATAACAATTTCTCTCTCACAAGACTATGACAATGCAACAACCAGTAAGGCAATTCATTGGAGAACCAACGAATTATACGATGATGAAGACGAAGTTTGGAGTACTCAATCTGATGCAAGGGTCTCCTATGTACATAAATGAAGACAACATCATCCCAACTCACAAATTCATAACCTACCTAGTGACGATGAACCCTTGCTGGCCACTACAAGCCTAATGCATATACAACAGGCTCTTCAAATATCCTGCAGGCATCACAAGGAAAGCTGTCTACTAAGGCTTGATTTAAACAACTTTCTCAATTTTTCAGGAGGTTATGATTTAGATCCGCAACATCATTTACAAGCCTTCCATGATGCCTATGTATGGAATAATATTGATAATGGGTGGCAAAAACTTAAGCTTTTTCCTACGATACTCGTTGGCCAAGAAAAAGTATGATACAAGTCCTTAAGACCAAAATCAATTTGACATTGGCCAACAATGGTATAACTCTTCAATGAAAGATATTAAACCTATGCAAGAGTGTCAACCTTGAGGAAACAAATCCAAGAGTGGAAACAAGTGCAACATGAACCCTTGGACATGGCCTTAGAAAGATATTATGCATTGTTAAACAATTGCCCAAGCCATGGATTCTCCAAGGAGAGGCTAATGTACCATATCATGGATGAGCTTTGTAATGAAACAAGGGAAACCCTAGGGATGTATGCCCTAGGTCAACTATACAATCTACGAACCCACCAATTTCAAAAGCTTATCAAGCAGGTAGCAAAAGAAGAAGAAGAAGAAATGGCTAAATGGGAGAATGTTGAAAAATCTCAATGGGACTTGATGAGTCATGAATTGTTGGCCATGATATCATATATGTGATATCATAGGTGACGCGATATCATGTATGTGATATCATAGTTGATGTGATATCATAACCAAGATGTAATATCACGTACGCGATATCGCAGCCTGTCTCCTCATCTATAAATAAGAGGTAGGCAGATTTGGTAGGTAGCTTTTGAAGTTTAAGTTTTGTAGTTTTTTTGTATTAAGGTAGGGACTTTTTGTCAGTTTTTCCTCTCAACCATTTTCTTCCAGTGCATGCCTGCAGTGTGGTGATTGTAATTGTACGGCATCCTTATTCAAGTGTGACATACTTGGACACGCACATGCGACAATAAAGATTGAGATTACTTCATCATTGTAGCACCCACTTGGATTAATTATTTAATTGTTATTATTATTTAATACTTCCTTAGTTAATATCTCTCTACCCTTATCTCCTAGTAACGCGAAATGAGTACGACTTAATCACGAGCATTTAAGTGTGACTACTTGGTAACCCAATAGCGTACCTAGGCCATGCACTTGGTAATCCTAGTGGTAGTCGTGCATGAGGTCCAAGATGTGTACGAATGATTAAGGAATGGATGCTCATTGCACTTAGGCTAGTTTAGATTCTCTCTCACACTCTCTCTCCTAGTTTAGTTGATATTGTTTCCCATCATCCCTAGGAGTAGCATTAGTGTAGGAACACATCATACACCTCACTCTGGACTAAACCATACGTGACAAAGCTAATACTAGTCCAAGTGGGACGATAGTGAACTACGATCTACAAGTAACCATCTAGATACCACAACTAGTCCGTATGCAAAGTTTGACCAGATCATGCGTGAAATGCTCGTATTTGTATGGTTGAGTGTAGGGGTACCTCACCACTCATCATTGGCATCCTTGCTGGGGATGGTGCTAGTTATCTAGATTAGTTATATCATACAAGGTTTCTGTATAGGAATTAATGATATATCTTTTAGGAAGAAATAGTTACAAAAAGTCACATATAAATTCACACACAAATTCACAATCATGCCTCTCCTACAAGACTACAATAACGCCACATCTAGTGAGGCAATTCATTGGAGAACCAACGAATTATATGACAATGGAGATTGGAGTGTGCAATCTAAGGTGGGAATTTCTTACAAACATAAACGAAGGCAGCATTATCCCAACACACGAAAGCATAACTTACTCGATGACGATGAACCCCTAATAACCACTACAAGCCTAACACACATACAAGAGGCTATTCAAATCTCCCATAGGCATCGTAAAGAGAGCCACCTACCTAGGCTCGATTTAAAAAACTTTCCCAATTTCTCAGGAGGCTATGAATTAGATCCACAACAAGAGAAGGCTAATTTGGATGCCTCTATGGCACAAGCGCAAACTTACATTTACACCGAGGCACTCAAGGCCTTACAAGAGGAGAAACTCTAGGCCATACTTCAATGCCATCACATCCCAAGACTTGGAGCACAAGACAAGGGAAAGACATCCATGGAGGAGCCACCGCCACCAGGAACTATATGAGTTCCATCCAATCTTGTAGTTATAGGATTTTCTTTTGTGTTCTTCATGTTGTGTCTCAATTTTGTTCTGATTCCACATTGTGGCATGAATCTATTCTAGTTAGTCAATAATCCCATACCTATCCACTGTGTAATCAATGGAGCTTGTTCTCACTTTAACTTGAGGATGAGTTTTCATTTAGTTGTGGGGGTATGATGAGTCATGAATTTTTGGCCATGATATCACATATGCAATATCATATATGTGATATCACAACCGACGTGATATCACATACGTGATATCACAGCCTAGACGTGATATCGCGAGGTAGGTAGATTTGGTAGGTAGCTTTTGAAGTTTAAGTTTTGTAGTTTTTTTATATTAAGGTAGGGACTTTTTGTCAGTTTTTCCTCTCAACCCTTTTCTCCCAGTGCATGCCTGCAGTGTGGTGATTGTAATTGTACGGCATCCTTATTCGAGTGTGACGTACTTGGACACGCACATGACCAACAATAAAGATTGAGATTACTTCATCATTCCAGCATCCACTTAGCTTAATTATTTAATTTTTATTATTATTTACTACTTTCTTAATTAATATCTCTCTACCCTTATCTCCTAGTAATGTGGAATGAGTACGACTTAATCATGAGCATTTAAGTGTGACTTCTTGGTAACCCAGTAGCGTACCTAGGCCATGCGCTTGGTAATCCCAGTGGTAGTTGTTGCCAAGGTCCAAGATGTGTATGGATGATTAAGGAATGGATGATCATTGCACTTAGGCTAATTTAGATTCTCTCTTACTCTTTCTCTCTCTCCTAGTTTTGTTGATATTGTTTCCCATCATCCCTAGGAGTAGCATTAGTGTAGGAACACATCATACACCTCACTCTGGACTAAACCATACGTGACAAAGCTAATACTATTCTAGGTGGGAAGACAACGAACTACAATCTACGAGTAACCATCTAGATACCAAAACTTGTTTATTTGCGGAGTTCGACCAAATCGTGCATGAAATGCTCGTATTCGTATGGTTGAGTGTAGGGGTACCTCACCACTCATCAGGACCAAAATCTCAATTTAACAAAGGTCCATAATTAGGAAGAGGAGAAATCAATTCATCTCAAGGAGATGGAATCATCTTTGCCAGTACTGCAATCACTAGATGAAATTGAGGCAAAGAACAATAAGATGATGGAATGGATATGTGAAAAATGTGAAGAATATGCTAACACTATTAGAGGTAGAACCATGATAAACCAAGAAGTAGGATAGAACAACCTTAGACAATCAGAAAGAAGGGTTGAAGAGAATAAGAACTCAACCGCTAATCATACGTATTAATGTAACATTTGCTTGTACGATCACCCCAAAGGTCAATGTCCAATCTTGTCACATTTACATGAGCATTGGGAAAGAATGTTACATCCAAAGTTCATACAAAAATACTATGTTCAATTGTAGTGGCAAAGATCCCAGTCATGGGTGGGGGTGTGGGGGGGTGGCCTCAAACTAATCACACCCTTCATATCATCCAAGCCCAAGTGCCTATCGGGCTTAGCATTATGTTTCCCCAATTGGGTCAACATCCTCTATCTCGTCACATTGTTATCATTCTCCTAGATATTATCAACCCATATCCTATCCAACACGATCACCACCTCATGTGCCTTACACTTCTTCTCACCCTCAATATTCTTATCCTTCACCTCCTTCTACATTGCCACCAATTGTACCTGAAGGGTTTGCACATTAGCATCGACCCATGAATGTTACTTGTGCTGCTACTGTCAGTCGCAGTTGGAATTCTCTATAGCATCGAAGGTATCCCTTCTTTAGACATGATCATAGAAAGGGACAACATAGTTCCAAGACCACTACATCCTCCAACTCAGCATAAGTTCAACATTGTGGTGCATCTTTCTCCTCAAATACAACACCTTGTGTTATCTTAATAGGGCCATCACTCAATACTCAAACTACCAGGTGTCCCAATGAATATAGCCATGTATGGAGACATATTGATCCTTGCATACCATCTTATAGTCACGAGTGCCATAGTGGGTCAACTCCTTATCAATTAATCACATCTTCTAACTTGCCCCACTATGTCAACTTTAATACAGTGTGTGCATCCTAATTTGGGTACATTCCAACCACCACATCAAAAGACACCCAATGGTTCAGATATGACTAGGTCCCAATATTTCCAACATGCATGGATCAAGACCTTTCATTTATTAATTCTTGTCATGATCAAAAATTTAGTCATGAGGGATATCCTCCATTCTAATGAGCAAACTTAATAAATGTTTTTCCTTTTCTTTTTAATTTTATAATATTTTTTCCAATTTTTCATCTTTCAATTTGTTGTTTTATCTTTTTATTTGTTGTTTCATCTTTTTATCTATTGTTTTATCTTTTTATCTTTTTATGGGTAATCTCATCTATGACTAAGGCATTCATGTGACTCATCGGTTGAGGTGTTGTTATATGTTATCAAGTCTCAGGTAATTAATTATTTGGACAGTGAACCCACAACATCCATCCACCCATTCTATTAATAAGAGGTTCTACTCTGGGAATGATGATATTCTTGGCATCATTAAAACTTAAAGTAATTTTGTACTCATTATGCCTAGAGCGAGGAATGATGGACTAAGAAGGAATGGCCAGGGTGTGACATCAAGGGGACTTGTGGATTCTTTTTGGTGACATCTATAGGTGCTATCATGTAGCCTGGTTGTACTAAGATCCTTGTAGATCTAACACAAAATGGAAGTAAGAGTAATGAAAGCACTCAATAAAGAAACTCAATGTTGTTCTAGGGGTTCCACTGGAAAGACATGCACCCTTGCTTGAAGGTTGGTGGCTTCTCTAGTTCATTGTTGGGGAAAAAAAAGTGCGAAAGTAGCTAGAAAAAAAACATAACAAACATGTATGCTGTAGAGAAATTCCAAATCACTCCTCCCTTGGACAAAATGCCAAGTGATCGTACACCTTGCTATCATGGTGCTCTTATGGTTGTCCATCATTGGATGAAACAATGCGATGTCACTAATCAGAAGAATGGACTTGGTCTTGATTTTGGAGTGATGGGCTAATGACACCTTAATCACATCCTACACTCAGGATTCATTGTGCCTTGGGTTAGTTACCTCATGTCCTGATCTCTACAATCCCTTCTATGATTCATTTCATCTCACTATCTAAGTATTTCTAACTTGTGGCTTATGTGGCATAGAACTCATACCTCATCGCGGTGGTATTTAACATGTGTGTGTGTTTTTTTGCATCAGTGTAGATTACATTTAACCCTTCTAATGCCTATGGACACTTTATGGTGTGGTTATGCAAGGGCATTATAAGTTGGAACTTGCTTTGGGGAGGACCCACTTGCGTGAATTTTGTAATTTGTACTTGTTGCACACTACCACATCATTTTATATCCTCCAAGTACTTCATTGCAAAATCTATTCTTTCCTTTATCATCCTTATAATTAAAATGTTTCTATGCACCATAACATGTCCTTTTTCCTCAATCTATTCATGAATTTCATTGTTAGATTCTATCCCATTATACTTTTTGTGCCTCCCGGTCTATTCAATGTTACCTTGGACCTTTCCAGTTAATCTCAAATCCTTAATTTTTGGCCTTGGAAATTTAGAAATTCATTAATTTTACTAAGTACCCTATTTTCAATGGGCCTCAATATTAGATACCCGATATCGGGTTCGACGTGATATTGGGTCTATGCTATTAGGTACGTGATATCGTGTCCATAACAACTATATATATGGACCCCTTGTGCACGTCAACATCATTTTGCACTATTCATGCAAGGGGAGTTATTCAAATTTTCTTCCATGAATTGGCTAGCTTGCGCACCTATCATTCAAACATCCATAACTTGCTCGTTAACGCTCCGATTCCCATTCCGATTGAACCTGTCTGAACCTAAAGTGTTCAGCTTACTCAGGGGGGAAGGGTACACTCCAATTTTTGCATAATTTTTTCAAAAGTCATCATCATCCAAGGGATATTATAAAGGGTAAATGATTGTAAAAATGTTAAACATGTTGCCAAAATCAATTTTATCTCTTGACCCACACCATGAGAATTAAATTTTGGAACCACCTAATTAACTTGGGCCTAATATCAAAACTTTTAGGGGAAATTTTCATATAATTTCCTAACTCTAGATCACACTAAACAAGAAATGAATTCATTAAAGGCAAGAAGTAAGTGTATAAGTAAAATTTTGTAAATAACCTTACTAATAGTCAGCCCTGTGTGATTGCAGATGGCCCCTAAACATGGACAGCAAGGAGGACCCTCTCAAGGTGCATCCAAACAACCAAGGAGAGGCAAAGGCCAAGCATCTCTCGAGAAACATGCAGAATAGGAGGCATAATCATTCAGCATTCATCAAGAGCCTCCTATTACTATGCAATCAGGACAGGCTGAAGGAAGAACTGCTAAAGCACCTGAACAGGGGCAACATCTCACGTTGTCCCAAGAATGCATTCAGGCAATTCATGAAAGGTCCACATTAGTAGCCATGATCGTGGAACTCAACTTTGGACCTTTCACCGAGTTTTCTCTTGAGGCAATCAGGGACCAACTCAAAGGATCTTCATTATGGCCTATTCTCTTTGAAAGTGATGCCTAGAACCTGGGAGAGACGTACCAATTTTGGCATAATAAAGAAGAAGGAACCATAGTTGATATTGGTGGTGTTTTTGTAGATTTCTCTGCCAAAGCCATTTTGGAAGTGTTCAATCTTCTAAATATAGGGCCAAAAGTTGCTCACCTACCCACTCACTCCAATGCTGATGCACAAAAGATTTGGTTAAAAAGGGCGTACGGTAAGGAGGATAAAACGTATGGAGAGTTGACATTGGAAGAGAGAATATATTTCAAGATCGGTACATATCACAAATTCCCCAAAAAAGGGTTAAATAGAATCTCCACATATGTGGCTAGAGGAAGTGCAATATTGATGGGAAAACTTAATGCCAACCTATCACATTTATATCTAATAGAGATTTTGAGGTGGTTTGAGGAACACAAGACATGGAAGTTCACGTTGCCCTTCCCTTGTCTCATCAAGAAGCTGTGTTGGTGTGCTGGAATTCTAGGGTACACCAATGACATCCCCAGAAGGGCCTAAAATGCTTCATTTGCTAAATTTTTGAAGCCACGAGCCCCAAGAAAAAGTGTTGGTAAGACACTGGAGCTGGAACAAGAACAGATGGTGGGGCCCATTGCAACTCAAACTATAGGCCTAGCTAACTCCCAAGCATAAAGCCTAGTCAATAATAACAAGTGGGGCATAACACACACCAGCAAGACCAACCGCCACCATCATCATAGGATTATCGACCATCGACGAGCCATCTCAAGGCCATCGCTGAGACGGTTAGTTGAGGAAGCCATGATGAGACCAACCTCTTTTGGGTCATAGATGATACTGTACAATCCATGGTCTCCATCGATCAAGAATGGGATGAGGTGTCAATCCAAACAGGAGGAGGGGAATTGCATTGGTCACAATAGATCTCAGGGAATGTTGCATCTTTTCAGGTGCAACTAGAAACTAGTGAAGGGGCCACAGTAGTGGTCATGCAGCACCAAGATGCATAAGGAGCCATAGAAGTGGTCATGGACCACATAAAAGAATCATTCAATGTCCCTATTTTGCCACTGGTAGATTTTATAGGAGCACACAATGCTCAAACTTTGGCTAGTCCCTCTATAACTCCTATGGAGCATTAGGATGTTCTCAATTGATTGTTGCAGATAGGACAAGTGATGACGTCCCTATTTGACATCCCTCAAGATATCACAGCAACTCAATCAAGCCTCATCTCCACCAAAGAAAAACTGGTTATGGTAGAGATTAGGGCTAAGCATGCAGAGGCAAAGTTGGAAAGACTCCAAGAGAGGCTCATCACCTTGCAAGTTGCACAATGGGATCCATCTCAATTCATCCCAGTAGACTAGCTAGAGTCCTTCAGGATAAAGCAACTTAATAAATTATTGGCAGAAAATAAGAAAGTGGTAGAGGAGAAAGAGAAGGTTGATTGGGATGCTTCTAAGGCACAATCTTAGACAAATGCACATGCCAAAGCACTCAGGGCCTTATAAGAGGAGAGTAAATAGCTTGCCACAGATAATCTCTAGTTGACCATCGTGGAAAAACAGAAAAATGTTCTCAAAGAAAATTTTTAGAAGTTCCAAGAACAATTAGTCAGGGTCAACTAGGATATGAATTGTTTGGCCAGAGAAAATTGAACCCTTTCAATGGAAGAGGTGCATGCAATCCATCAAAAGATGGCAATTGAAATAAGCATGTGGAAAAACGAGGCCAAACAACATGAAAAGTTGAATGAACACTTTAGGAACTAGGTGGGGATGTATAAGCAAGTAATTGAAAAAAAATCCATATGACTAAGGCCCATATTAACACTCTTAGTGCTCAAAACACTAATTGGCAGGCCACATTGGATACCTATGCATTCGTCCACTAAGCAAAGCTCAAAAGTTAGGACTTGCAGATACAAGATCTTACGGAATACATGGAATTGCCAAACTTGCGATATGCCAATTTAGCCATGTCACTAGCAAGCCACCCGAGAACAGAGCTAAAGAAGTAGGTAGCAACCACCTACGTGAAGTATGAAATAGAATTTGCTGAGCACAAGAAGACACTGCAGAACTTAGAAGTGGAAAATTCTAAGTTAGAGATGGTCAAAACTAGCTACCAAGGACAAAAATATGTCGTGGTAGACTTGGCTCAATAGCTTACAAATAACTAGGAATACAAGGACAAAGCCAAATCCTATAAAGAGGAACGATGACTGTTTGCGGCCTGGTATGTCAAGGCCAATTAAATGTTCCCACAACTGTCGTGTCCATGGGAGGTGCCAACTCCATCAAACATTGGAACATCAGCATGGACAACACAGTATCCTTGAACTGAATAGGAAAAGCTCCAGGCACTCCTTAAGAGCCATCAACTTCCAAAACCTAGAGCACAAGACAAGGGGAAGAGACCCATGGAGGAACCACCACCACTAGAAACCACATGAGTTCCAATAAATTCTGTAATTTTGTGTCTGTGTCCCAATTTTGTTGTATTCAATTCTCCACTGTGGCATGAATAAATTCCTAGTTAGTCAATAATCCCATACCTATCCACTATGTAATCAATTGGGCTTGTTCTCATTTTGTTCAACTTGAGGATGAGGTTTCATTTAGTCATGGGGGTATGATGAACCATGATTTGTTAGGCTTCGATATCAAACCTGCGATATCAGATCCACGATTTTAGGTATGCGATATTGCAGCCTAGCTAACAATATTGGATACATGATATTGTGGTTCTTGTGTAAGCCTATAAATACCACATTTAGGTGCACAGGAAGGGAGTAAGTTAGAGTTAGAGTAAGTGTAGTAGTAGAGTCTCTTTGTTCATTTCTAGTTCATCTCAACCCTTTTCCCAATGCATGCCCACAGTGTGATGATTGTAATTGTACGAAACCTTTATTCGAGTGTGAAATTCTTGGACATGCACATGACCAGCAATAAAGATAGAGATTACTTCATCATTGCAGTATTCACTTAGCTCTTAATTACTTTAATTGTTAATTGTTATTTACTTTTTCCTTTAGTTAATGTTTACTTTCTTGTCATGTACAATTCATGTTGTTAATGTGGAATGAGTACAACTTAATCACGAGCATTTAAGTGTGACTACTTGGTATCCCAGTAGCATACCTAGGACATGCGCTTAGTAATCCCAGTAGTAGTACACGAGGTCCAAGATGTGTACGAATGATTAAGGATGGATGCTCATCGCACTTAGGCTAGCTTAGATTCTCTTCTCTCATTCCCTCTTAGCTTAATCAAAGTTATTTTCCATTGTCTCTAGGAGTAGCACTAGTTTAGGACCACATCATACACCTCACTTTGGACTAAACCATGCGTGACAAAGCAAATACCAGTCTAGGTGGGAAGATAGTGAATTGCGATCAACGTGTAACTATCTAGATATAGCCCATCTGCGGAGTTCGACCAAATCATGCGTGAATGCCCGTATTCGTATGGTTGAGTGTAGGGGTACCTCGCCACTCATCACCAAGCTAGAAACTGCAATGATACAAAATTTCCTCCAAATGGTACACAATCTAAATGCATTAGTATCCCAAGCTCCTTTCATTGAAAGGAAGTCTCCATGGGCTAGTTCACTTAAGCATATCTTTGAAACTATAATATGAATGTAATTCCATTATTTACTAAGCTTTCACCATGCCTTTCAAATTTTTTTAAGAGTTGGAGAACCATGAATAGAAATGGCCTAAGAAAAAAGAAGACAGTGAAAAAAGTTATTAGAAGACCAATTGTTATCATTCTTAGGTTTTTCTTACATAAGTCTATTTTTGAAAAGGAGCATCCAAACATCATCTTCATTAATGCACTTTGCAATCCATTTTACTACAAGGGAAATACCCAAGTTATAATAATTAATGAGGCCAAGTCCTCCATATTTCTTAGTACTAGTATAAATATCCCAAGCAACTCTAGAAAAACCTTCTCTATGTTTCTTAATAGACCAAAGAAATTGACAAATAATATGATCAATTCTATAATAAGAAGTTTTAGAAGAAGCCCAACAACTGAAGTATTAAACATAAGTTGATTGAAGCATTTTCATAATAACTAAAAATTTGCTAGCAAGGGTGAGCTTTTTTCCTTTCCATTTATCAAACTTCTTTTCAATTTTATTAACTAAATAATTATAAAAAATAGTACAATTAGGCTCAAAAGAAAAAATGTATTCATAAAATTTTGATGACCAAATATTTTTCAAGATTTTCTGAGGCTTGAGAGTAACCCCCTAACCAATATTGCCATTATAATATACAACTGATTTTTTCCAATTGATCTAAGAGCCAGATAACAAGTAGTAATTCTCAACTCTAGCTAAAAGGGTATTGATATGTTGCAAACAAGTGTTGATCATAAAAAAAGAATCATCTAAAAAGTGCATGTTAACAAATTTTGTACCTTGGTCATTAATTGAAATTTCCTTAATGATATTCCTTTGTAGATCATAATGTAGAAGAAATGTAACAACTCTTTTTTTATGGACTCATTACTTCATTACTTGTGCACATGACTAAACAATCTATAGGACCAATCTTTTAGCTTATTTAAAATAAAAGCTATCTAATTTGAGCCTTTCTATAATGTTTATATTATGTCGTAAAGCAATTTCAAATCATCATTGCGATCATTATTTTGGCCTTATTCTAATAAAGTGGGGTTGATGTTATAGTGTTGCACTTGAAAAGCATTGAATGGCATCATCTAAGAGTTGCGAATCAACTACGAAAGAAGGGTAGACTCAAGGTGGACTATGCCTCAATATTCATATCTACAAACATAGTAAAGTCATGGCACTTGTTAGAATATGGTTAGAATTGTAGCAAGAATGCCTTAGGCAATGCACATGCATGAAGACCCAAGATAAACACATGCGCATGCACATGCACACACACACATGACACACCATCACACAACATGATCAAGATACTACATAAGTCATCCTTGACTACATGTAATTAGCACTAAACCCTACTTTAGAAGAGGGGTGGTGGCTTGTGCTAGAGAGGCAAAACCTTTGAATAAGCTTACATATCCTTGTGATGAGGTTCACAAGGAATTAGAGCCTTGTAGTTCTTTGGTAATGGTTAAGATAGCATTGAACCGATAAGGATTTCCACACTTCTCTACTCCTTGTTTTTGAGGAAGAAAGCCTTCTATCCACCAACAAGGCATGTTTTCCATCACACAACATGACCAAGAAACCACATAATAACTGATCCTAGGCTACACACAACTAGTCATAAACCCTACTTTGTAGAGAGGGGCAATGACATGAGCTAGAGAGGTAAAGCCTCCCTAACAAGCCCATATATCCTTATGTTAAAGTTCTATGTGGAATATTTGTTTGCATTAAACTATAAATATTAACTTTGTTAAAAGATAGATGTATAACAATAAGGTGTTAACTTAGTGGTAAGGGTCTTGGCCTAGTAACCCTAGGTCATAGGTTTGATTTGAATAACCTAGTGGTAAGGAATTTTAAAACTAGTCTAACAAATCCAAGGGGTAAGCAAATATTTCAGTTTTAATAATTCTTATAAGATAAAACATATATATCTAAAAAAAATTTTACTTACATCCACTAAGACCCTTTAGATTTATCAAACCATTTCAGAATTCCTTTTATGGACTTGTTTTAAATTTATAGCTTTGCTTGGTAGAATTGAACCTATGGCACAAAGTTACCAAGCCAAGACTCTTATAAGAAAATACTAATGCAAAGATTTATTAATAAAACATATTTTATTAGTGAATGAGTTGAAAAATGTAATTTTATTAATATAATATAAGTAAATATTTTCATTATTAAGCTACAATATTGTTTAATTTAAGAGGTTTAATGCCCATCTTGCAAAGGGGAGAATCTTAGTTGATAAGCAAAAGCCTAACCTCTTTTGGGTAGCTACCCTAAAAGTTCAAACTCAAGCCTTATATCTTACAACTTGAAGAATAAGCACCTAAGCATCGATGAAGGTTCCTACCCACCCTAGAAACATTATTTTTAAAATACTAAGAAGAATAAGAACGTGACCATCCATGAAGGTTCCTACCCACCCTAGAGACATTTTCTTTAAAAATAGAGGGTGTATTCCACCCATGTTTGCCGTGGGCAGAATAGATATCCCAGTGGATCACAATATTATTCACTGGCCCTTTTCTTCGTTTTTATTTTTTTTTCATTTTTTGTTTTTGTAATTTGGGGCTGGAGTGTCGGGATTGCAACGCTGCAAAACTCTAGTCTTAGCTCTGGCTCTGGATCTGTCTGTGTGTGCACACGTATTTCATCTTCATCTTCATTTTCATCTTGTCTTGTCTTGTCTTCCGCCAAGATAAACCAAACGATTAATCTGTCCGTGCCCGTGTCTGTTCGGCCCCTGCCTTCCTCGCTGTTGACTTGCTTTTGCTTCGCTTCGTGGAGCTGCACAATTGCTAGGATTCGCAATCGTCGGTCTGCCAAAGATTTTGTTCCTTGTGTTACTTTTTTGGCCTGGTTCTGTGCGTTTTCGTTTGCTGAGCGTTTTGCGGCGTGGTTTGTGCAGAGTGAGTGAAAGTTCAGAAAATGAGTTCAAGACAGGACGTGAGCTGGCCAAGGCTGTTCCTTGCAAAACATGCTGCTCATGCATCCGGCTCCTCCAGCAGGCCTGCCCAGGATGAGACGCATCGTAATCAGTTTCTTGTTTTTTTTTTTTTTTTTTTTTTTTTTTTTTTTTTTTTTNCTTGTTTGTCTTTTGTTTTTGTCTAAAACAGTTGCTCTTATTCTTCTGCGAGATTTGTCACTTGCACTATTATGATCCGCGGAGTTTTTATTTTCTGGTTGCTTGTGTTCTTGGCAATCAATATATTCTTACCATTAATAAGGAATGCAAATGTTTATTAGCTCCAAAGTCCAAACGTAGCATTTAACAAATTTTGCGCGAATTTTAACTCTGCATGTTTGGAATTGATTCGAAGGGTTCTGGTATTCACTAATCCCGTTCTCTTTCGTGACAGATTCGTCTCTTCTCTTTCGCAAAATGTTCTTTTCTATTTCTTTTTCTCTTGAATTAAAGTATTAAACATTTTATCTTTTACGTTTTCTCACTTGCAGACTTTTGTAGAAAAATTCCTTTTTGCAGTCAAATTTTCCGTTGTTGAACAAGCTGGGGATGCTGTTGTTTGTAAGGGAAGCACCTTAGTGTTGATTGTTTTCTTGTACATTAATTTTGCCTTCGAACAGTTTTAAATCGTGATTTATTCTTTACTTTATGCCTTGAACATGTTCCAACACTTCATCCATTTCGAGGAAATTATTCGGTTTTGATATTAGTTAGACGTTTTTGATTTTTGTCCCTTTTTTTTCCAAAACTTTTTTGGGTTACTTATGAGTTAAGAGTCTTTCAAATTTAGGATGAATATTATCACTTTTGTTCTTCTGATTGAATTTGAAAGTGCTGTGTTAAACTTTAGAAAAATACGTTTAGGGATGTTTTCGGTCCCGTGGATGACAACCCTTTTCAAATGGATTTATTTCATCATCTCATGTATATCAAAGGTTACTGGTAACATTTTGGCTACTGGCAAACGGTGCGACTCATCTAATGCATGGCCAAGAATAAGCAGTAGAGCATATTGCTATATATGTAGCGTTCTGGGAATCGTTCTCCAGTTTAACAGGCACGATTACGCTAATGGCTTACATCAGCATGCACCATGCTCGTGATGAGGAGACAATTTTCTGCTATTCTGTGAAAACACAGCTACTTGCATCTTCAAAACCAAATCATCTCTACGAGTTACTTTACTTCCAAAAGCAATGTTTGCTTACTTTTTATGTCAATTTTGTACTGTCGTAATTTGTCCAATACGGTGTAGTCACTGTTCATACGTTTTTTTAAAAAAGAATTAGCCTAACTCCTGCAAGGGCATTCGTGACAAGGATGTTCCCAATTCGCACAATCTTCTAATTATTCATATTCATTGTTGTCTGATTAGATAACCCCTAACAAAACGACTAATGTTACTCTGTTCAGCTCCAATAGTGGACGACGACAGGCTCCCTCGGCCGAAGCCGCGCTGGAATCCGACGCCCGAGCAGGTTAGCATTCTGGAGAACTACTTCAACTCAGGGACGATGAATCCATCTCGGGAGGAGATCCAGAGAATCAAGAATCTCTTGCTGCAGTTCGGAAACGTGGAGGATGCCAACGTTTTTTATTGGTTCCAAAACAAGAAATCCAGAACCAGGCAGAAGGTTTCGAGAGATAGTAATGGCACAAGCTCAAACTCTCATGTAGCCAATACTGCTGAGAAATCCGCCAACTCTTTTCCATATAAGGCAAGCGAAGCAATAGCACCTCCTCCACATACCACTGGCGCTATTGCATATATGCAGCAGCAGCACAACTTTGTTGTTGGAGATTCTTCATCTGTTGGACCTTCGGCTTCGGCTGCAGCAGCATATGAACTTGGGAATGCTCCTCCAGTAAACCGCATGCCGAACCAAGATCAAACTAATCAGCAGCAGACCTTGTATGCCTGTGGCAACATCAACCCTAGTAAGAAATTCCTTTTTTTCCTTGTTTCCCAATATTTTAGGGTTTCCAGTACATCCTTAAATTTTCTTTTCCGGCTGCTGTATAGTTTTAACAGTGGCAGTAGGGTTTGCACTTTGCAATTATTAATGTTTCTGGTGCTCATTGGGTTGTTTTTCTGGTTTCTTTCCCTGGCTGCTTTATATATATATATTACCAAACGTCTATTATTGTTTCTTTCTATGGAACTTGCCGACCATACATGCATTTGCATGCACACATGGAATTCATCCCATCTCTCCTTCAGAGGCTTAGATGCAATGCAATCATGCTATGGATTAGGGTCCATAAAATTTCCCGATAAATTTTCCTGTAATATAACCGTGTTTGAAGACTTTCACTTTCCGTAGACCATATTTACCAAAAAATTTCTTTTGTAACCCTGCTGAACAACTTTCAAATTTTATGTGTATGCTATCATTTGTTGTTTAACTTATATAATTTTTTTAAAATGGTCCAGAAATTAAAAGTTTTTTTAAAGTAAACCTTAATTTGCTTTTTGTTATAAGCCTTTGACATTCACTGGGTATAGCTGCTGGGGCAGTGATGGGACTTTTTTGAAAAGTCAACTGAGGTTTAGACTGTTTTCTTAATGCTAGTAGTTTTAATTTTTGAAATACCATTTGCGCAATAGAATTGCTCTTGTCATGGAAAGATGTAGGACTATTATGCAGTGAGGTTTCTTGATTTCCATAATGTAATTACTTCTTTTCCCTTTTACAAATTTGGATTCCACTCTATCTTACTCAAAACTCAAAAGTAATGTAATTCTCAGATCATTTTGCACTTAGGGTTGCAGCTAAAATGGTTAGGACACTCATTTTTAGGTTAGGAGGTTATTTCTCGGTTAAGAGGTTGTGGGACCTTTCACCGCTCTTAAATCATTAGAAAAAACAAGGAGGCAAATTTCAAATGAGTTACTGCTACCCATCAGCATGGTTTTTAAAAATATAATTTAAAATTTAAAATCGGTAGTCTATTAAGAATGGAATCATTACAGTGCTTTGATCTCAATCTTTTGCTTCCTTTCCATATATAACTTTGGATAGCTAAAGCTAAAGATCCTCTACCTGTACTGATAAATGTTGTTTTCTACAGATCTTCCGTATACCAACATGGTGAGCTCAAATCTGCAGTCATCGGTAACAGTTTCAATAAATGGGCATCCAGTTCATATGCCTCCAGCGCTGCTGGATATTAGGTCCTTGTTTGGCGTGAGAGCTGTAATCTATGATGTCTCTATAAACCAGTTTCTTCCCATGAACGATGCTGGTGTAACCATGTGGCCCCTTATGAACGGTCATTCGTACCTGGTGGTCAGTGTCTCTATATCCTTAATCTTCCATTTCATCAAACAGACCGCATTTTTTTAAAACGATGTATAAATAATAGATGTGTTTGTTTGATTTTCAGATTGATACGGGTGGCTTCCCAGGCATATGATTGTACTACTTTGTATGATTTTTTGGGGATGATGGTTATGTTATTTTTATACATATACTGCTCGAGACTTTAGTTTTGAGGATCGTATATGGGCCATCCTGCTAGCACTTAACATTCCTGATCAACTCCCGTTTTCACAGTGAGTGATTTTTGGGAATGCAGGTTGGGTGCAAGTTGTTTAGTATTTTCAGTTCAGAAACAAATGATTTTGCTCATATCTGACCAGACCTGTTATTTTTGCTAACTTATGTTATTAGCTATTATCAAGCAATTTTAAGGATTAAATCATTGCTGTCTGCAGAAAATTTTGTATGAAGTCTTTTTGATATTAGGCTGTAATACATGCTTGGTTCCTCCTAATGCAGTTCTCCATGTTTTATCGTCTTCGAAATGTTTTATTCGTATCATATTTTGTGGTATAGAAAATTAGAAATGCATGCGCTTGTGTTTTAGTCGTCTTCTGTCATGCCACCTCTCTCTTATATTGTAATGTGTTTATGCTTGTTGGACAATAACTTTTTCTCCCCCTTATTTAGTAACGTCCGTCAGTAGAGGGAGAAAACCTGATTCCTTCCTGCTTGACATTGCTAAGCATGATTACTCACGATACATATCATTTCATCTAGCTATATCATGACATATTCTAGCTGTACCATGACATATTTTCGTGTGCTTGTATCAT
Organism: Gnetum montanum; assembly: GCA_015680685.1. Taxonomy (NCBI): domain Eukaryota; kingdom Viridiplantae; phylum Streptophyta; class Gnetopsida; order Gnetales; family Gnetaceae; genus Gnetum; species Gnetum montanum. The sequence goes on from MNCI01021779.1 coordinate 797,452, forward strand.
AAGACATTTTTGTAAGAACTAACGACTAAACCTACTTACTTTGATGATGTAATATAAGGTCTAACTATATATTTTTAGTAGATATTTGAAAGGTTTAACTATACCTTTCTAGGAGATATTTTATTTTAAGTTTGAAGAGGAAAACGAAAATGAAACCTAAAACGGAACTCACAAAATGTATTGAATTAAGGGGGAATAAGTTAAGGCAGGTTAGGTAATGTAAACAAGCTACAATAAAAAAATATAATTATTAGTGCCTTAATAAAATAAAAGGAGGATGTTGTAAAGGTGCTTTTAATATCTAATTAATATATATTGGGTGCTATTGAGTTTCCTTGCACATTAGATATCAACAATGTTTTTTGTAACAAATAGTAAAACTCAAGCCTCCTCTATTGATAATTTCATGTGTGGATATTTTTTTTATTCAAATTCACTTGCCAATGTTAGAATACAATTTCAAATAAATTTATTTGAACCTAAAAATGGTTTATTCAAGTATAAGTCAATTTTATAACTAAATGGCTTTATCTCATTACATAACAAATATTCAAAAAATCATTATTACCATGACATTTTATTTATTTTTATAACAAATGATTCTTTACATGGAATGGTTTTTATTTTTATGATTAGGTCGTGGGTCTAGACTCTATATGTTGTAATTAATACTTTCCCAAAATCTAAGGTTAAACATAATTTTAGGATGAACCAAACTTTAGAGTTCATGATCTTCCATAAATGAAAACTCAAATTGAAGAGTTTATGATTTGAAGAGTTGGTGATATTATAAAGATTTTTTCTTCATTGAATATGAGAATAAAATATTGACATGGAAATGTGATTTTTAGAATGCAAATGATTCATAGCATCTCTTGAAATGGGATATGTAGTTACTTTGTTGAAATGGGATTCAAGTGTATTGTAACATAATGTAGAATAAAATCTCTATCTTAAATTTGTCTAAGACTACAAATTGTAATATCTTAGGACTTTTCAAATTTTTCTAACTTATCTTAGTTTAGAGGTTGTAATATATCTTTTAAATTAAGATTCATTTTTGAAACAACTTATATAGGATGAAAATATTAAAGTAAGTGCCATCTAGTGAAATGTGTATTTTATGTGTAGAGTTGGTTGAAGTTATTTAAGCTAGATGGACTTATTCAAAGATATTTATTTAAAAGAAAGTGAATTATTTCAATGCTTATCTCATTGTAGAGCATGTTAGAATTGAAACTAGATGAATATATGCATTTTCAATATGCAACTTTGCTAGAATATAATAGTATATCAATTTAGCATACATATCAAAATTGAACATGTGACTTGCAGTCCATAAGTCACATGCTCAAAGCAATAAGAAAATGCCTCATTGAGAGGTAATTGTAGGGTGTTGGAACCCTAAAATAAATGTAATATAGGCATACCCCCAAGATATATAGTCTAGTTAGAACTTCGTAACTTAGCATTGCCCACTAGAATCAAATCTATGACCTTTTGCTTTCAAAGCAAGGGTCTTACCACTAGGCTAACACCTCATTATTACTAAGAGGTCATTGTGAGTTATGTGAATCCCAATGTTATATGAGGATTGCGAATGAGAGGTGATGCAAGTGCTTAATTCATTATCTAATAAAGATTTGTAAGTAAGATGTTGCCAATTTGATTTACATGTAAAGAACCTTTATGTTCTTTGTAACTTTTGCAAAAGTATCATGTTAGCTATATGTTTTTTAGGTACATATAAATTTTCTTTATTGAGCAATGAATATAAGGGTCAGTAGCACAACCCCTTCTCCACAATAAGGTAGATGTGATCCATTAAACAAGAGTATCCTAACACAAAGCTACTTCATTGCTACCACATCCATTTGGAGAGGCAAGAATTGAACCCACAAACTTTCTATGAAAGAGTGGAGTGTCTTCACCACTGCACTACACCCCTAGTGTATTTTGGTTACATATAATAAAAAAAGACAAAAAAAGTTTTTGATTTTAACATGCTTTTCCAACATCTTTAGAGGAAGACTTTGTCTCATGTCATGTTCTTCCTATCATCTTAAGCTAACATATGTGTTGAAGCAATTTTATGTGAAGCAAGAAAAAATAGTATTAAGAAGGGGGGATGTGTTAAACCCTAACATAAGTATGTAGGTTTTTTCTTCAAGGAGGGGGAAGGATATACAATTTGACTACAAATGCCTCCTTGAGACATATAGCTAACATGATGATGATCATCATCATCATCCTAGCCTTGTCCTCACAAAATGGAATTGGCTACATGAGTTCTTTTTTAGTCATTCCCCTCTATGAAGAGCTATATTTTTCTTTATTTGTAGTTTCTTCAAATCATCTTTAATAATTTTTTCCCATGTCTTCTTTGACCTTCATTTTGGTGGCTTTTTTGAAATAGTAATGTAGCAACCTTTATTTATAGGATCATTGTTTGATCTTCATTGCACACATCCAAACCATCTAAGTTACCATTATTATAGCTTATTTCAAATAGAATCCACTCTAAATCTTCCTCTAATTTCTATATTATGCATTTTATCTCTTCTAGTAACATTCAACATCCATTGAAGCATTCACATTTTTGCCACACTAATTTATTGTTCATGCCTCTTTTATATTGCCCAACATTTAGCACCATGTAAGCTAGCAAACTCGATTGTTGCACTATAAAATTTTCCCTTTAATTTTATTATTACTATTTTATCACATAAAACACCACTAGCCTTTCTTCATTTATAAAGAAATATAACAATACTTCATGTAGGGAATATCACTTAGAGTGATAGTACAATGATTGTTTCTCAAGTTGTAAGACTTAGGTTTGAGTATAGGTAGAGCCACTCAAAAGAGGGTAGGCTTTTGCTTATCAATTGCCCTCCCAAGATCCTACATTGGTGGAATGGGCATTGAGTTTGGGTAATGATCACTTATAATAATATTTATGTGTAACTCAAGTTGGTAACCACTTAAGACACTTCTCATGGGTAACCCAAGAACATATAAGAAGGAACCTATTTTAGCATGGGATATCCAAAAACAAATTTATCATGCAATTTTTCAACCTACTATTCTTTATGGGTGTGTTGTATGAGGTCCTACTCTTTCAAATAAACAATGAGCTATTAGCCTAGTATTAAGACTCTTGATTTAAAAGCTCCAAGTCATAGATTCAATTCTAGTAGGCAATGTTAAATTATGAAGCTCTAATTATACTATATATCTTGGGGTGTACCTATGTTACAATTATTTTAGGGTTCCAACACCCTTCCACCCTACTCTATCAAATAAATATTTAAAACAAATTGAATAAATCCATAAGTCTTTTTTTTTTCATGATAAATTTAAAGTGAATTGATAGATACGGTATGATATTGTGCTTATTAAAGTAGAGGTAATATTTTTAGAGGTTAGAGGTTGAATCTATTTATTACTTTATAACCCACACTCATCATATTTTTAAATTTTCATTAGATGAATACTCCAAAAAAGTGATGATGGAAAACCATGATAAAGGATGGCTTCATGAGGGAGTTCTAGGGCTTAATAAATGGAGTATTCAAGAGTACATTATCTAGTCTAATCCTAAGTATGTTTACAATTTGGCAATATAAGTATATCAAAAACTTTAGAAAAATGTAAAAGGAAAAAAAAACATTTCTATTTAAATAGTATTAGGGGAGGCGTTACTTGAAAGGCAAATTATTTTTCTACTATTATTCCTCATTAGTTACAATGCACAATTAATAGAGCACAAATGGGATCTCCTCATCTAAGAGTTTATATAGGTGAATAACACAAAATTCCTAATGATAAACAAATATGCTAACTATGAAATACAAATAGCATTAGAGATAAATAACACATTTTCCTATAATGTCATGCATAAAAACACATTAGATACAGATGGATTATTACAATTGCAAATTTTTTTGATTTATTTCAAATGTTACTAAGAATACTTAGTCATTTTTTAATGATTTCAAAGCTCATAGCATGTATATTTCTATTATCCAATAGATCCAAAGGGTCTATAGATGTAATCAAATTTGAATTTTAGTTTCAGTATCATATCCAATCATTATTGATATCTATTCTATTTTAGTTACCTTGTAATTCTATTGTGATAGTAATAATTATAATATAAGAACACCCCAAGATATATAGTTTAATTAAAACTTTATAACTTAACATTACCCACTAGAATCAAACCCATGACTTAGAGCTTTCATAGTAAGAATCTTACCACTAGGCTAAGACACTTGATTTAGAAGTTCCAAGCCATGGGTTCAATTCTGGTAGGCAATGCTAAGTTATATATAGATCTAATTGAACTATATATCTTGGAATATACCTATGTTTCACATATTTTGGGTTCCAACACCCCTCCTCTAATTTTCATATTATGTAGTTTATCTCTTCTAGTAACATTCCATGTCTATCAAAGCATTCACATTTTTGCTACAGCAATTTGTTGTTCATACCTCTTTTGTACTACCCAACATTTAACAACATATAAGATAGCATGCCTGATTGTTGTTTTGTAAAATTTTTCCTTTAAACTTATTTTTATTCTATTATCACATAAAATACTACTACTGTATCTCCATTTTTACCATCTTACCTCAATTCTATTTCTAATGTCTTTATCAATTACAACGTCTAATTCGAGGATTGATCCTATGTAGCAAAACTATTTATAGTGATGGACTTTCTTTGACTTGAATTGCCACTTCTCTTTCATAACTATTTATGATCTTATTAAAATTGCATTCCATATATTCTATCTTACTCTTGCTAATTTTTAAGCCTTTTGATTTTAGAGCATGTCTCCATTTCTCCATTTTAGCAACAATATTTTCTTAAGGTGTATCCACTAACTTAATATCATCTACAAATAGCATATACCAAGGGATTTCATCTTGTATTTCCTTTGTTAATTCATCCATAATAATGAGAAATAAGCATGGGATAAGTGCAAATCCTTGATGTAGAACCTACTATAACTAGAAAAATAGATATTATTCTACAAGATGTTCTTATTTTAATGGTAGCTTCTTCATACATGTCTTGAATCACTTTAACATATTTATCATATAATATCTCTAAGCACTCTATCATCTGCTTTTTCTAAGTTAATGAATATCATATGTAGATTTTTTCTATGTTTTCTGAATTTCTCCATCAATTATCATATCAAAAAAATAGCCTTTATAGTAAATCTCCTTGGCATAAATCCAAATTGATTTTCTGATATTGTTAATTCAAGTCTAAGATGCTACTCTATGACTCTCTCCCAAAGCTTCATAGAATGGCTCATTAGCTTGATCCCTCTATAGTTTTCATAATTTTGTATGTCTCCTTCAGTCTTGTAAATGGGAACAACAAAGCTTTTTCTCCAATTGTTAGTCATTTCTCCATCCTTGAAAATTTTCTTAAATGATTGTGTTAGCAAAGGATATCCTATATCTTCAAATGCTTTCAAAGCTTCTATAGGAATGTTATTTGGTCCAAAAAAATTTCCATTTTTCATTTTATATAAGGATATCTTCACCTCAGAGAAGGAAAGTTTATTAACCAAACTAGCATTTGGTTTTTTTCTTTCGATGTATTTTGATGAATCATGTTTTGACTAGCTCCAATATTAGGTATCCAATATTAGAGCCTTGACATCAAATACCTAATGTCAGAGCTCAGGATGTGATATCAAATATTCAATATCATGGGGTATATGTCAACCTATAAATATAGTGCTGGGGTTTACAGTTTTCATAAGTTTTTTATAGAATTTTTCATAGTTTTTGTCATAGATAGTGAAGCTCTTGTAGTTTGTTTTCTCTAGAGTTAGAATATTTTTTGAGTGCCAACAGCAAGAGTCTGAGTGTGTACATATCTTTGTTCGTGCACTGATGTACCTAAGCACAGTAGTGTAACGAGAATAAGAATGAACCCTTTTGATCATCCTTTTAGCACTGAGAATAGATTAAATGTTTCCTTGATGCATTTAATATTCATGCACTTCATTTCAATGCATTTTAATTAAGCAATTAATTTTTAATTGTTAATGAACACAAGCATGACCACCTCAAGCATACATGTAGCACTTGGTAACCCAAAAACACTTAATGTTTGGTAGCCTAGCAGTGCTATATGTGTTCAAGATGTGTCTCAAAAGTAGGAATGGATACTTGTGTTAGGCTAGCTAGGTAGTAGAATAATTAGATATTAAATTCCTCTACCTTTTATTCTTGTTGTAGGTGATTAAGCTTACAAAACATAAAAATGATAAAAATCATGTGCCTCAAGTACACTTAAACCATATCCTTAAGCTTCACAAGTGTAGTTGAGAAGACAATGAACATTCTCAACATCCATTTCACTTCCTAGAGAATTAGTGCACTGGAGAACTATAGGTCCATAGAATTTGACCAAATCGTGCACTATGAGAATTCATATGGTTGTGCGTAGGGGTACCTCACCACTCATCATTGGCACCATTCTCGAGGACCTTTTGGTTTTTTTGTGCACTATCTAGGACTTAGTGAAAATTATTCAAATTATTGGAACAAGCCTTAGAGTCATATTACATATTAACATTACTACAACAATTTTAAGAAGAACACTACATTTTTATTTTTTCTAACATAAAATGTCTTCTTCTCATAGGAGTGATTCTCCATCCAAGTCTAACATAGTACATCCATCCATGCCTCAACAATACCAAGTGGTATATGCTCATCCTGATGAGCATGTACCAAATTTTACCTTCATCCTACACCAGGATGAATAGCTATGGTGGTTTGACATGGAGGGTAACATTATATTACCACCTGATCAATCTATTCCTACAATGCTTTAATAAATTCTTATAGGATGGGGTCTTCAAGGTCTTCATGCTGAGTACGTGGTGCAAGATAGTAACACTAGGAATTATCATCCCACTGAGGCACAACATCTTAGGGATTTCCCATTAGAAAAATGTTATGAATATGCAAAGGGAAAAGGATTTAATTATTTCTCATTCCTACTATACTGAAAAGATGATGGAGAGCCCTTCTCTAGGGGTTTTCCATTTGGTGAAATTCCTCTCTTTGACTTTGGTGAAGGAGGTCAAAACCAGAACTTGCAGTCCATGATTCACAATCTAGGTTCTAGTAAGAATGGATTCAATGATAAAGAAGGATCCAAAGAGGTAATTCAAGGCAAGGATGTGGACAAGAAACAAGCTCATGATCATGATTGTGATTATCGAAGAGGTGGTAGCAAGCACTATGATGGTGCTAGTCCTCCTTCCTCTTCACCTCCATCATCATCCTCTTCTTCTTTTGGCTCTAGTCACAACTATAGAGGGTGTAACTATGATGGAGGTGATTGACAAGACCAAAATGATCAAAGGGACCATCAAGGAAGGCAAGACTAGGGGCATGAGCATTCAAGAGAGACACGATGCCATGAACAAAGGGGTATTAGAGGGCATTGGAGGCACCAAAATCAAGGCCTCTATGAGCCTTTGTGTTCTACCTAAAGTATGCTAAACATTGTAGAGGTAGTATGAATTCTAACAAGGCATGTGAAGGTCAATAAAATCAAAAGATTAGATGTGAACAATATCCCTAGGTTTGAAGGGGGATATAACTTAGATTCACAGAATTATCTCCAAGATTTTGAAGATGCATGTGCTTTGCAGAACATAGAGAATGAGTGGAAAAAACTTAAGTTGTTCCCAAGGACACTCATTAAAGAAGCAGAGAACTATTACCATTCCTTAGAATTGAAGTCTATCAGATGATGAAGTACAATGTTTGAACTATTCAATGACAAATATCAAACATACTCAGGAGTGCTCAACTTGAGAAGGTAGATCTAAGGATAGAAATAAGGAACACATGAACCCTTGGATGCCACCATCGATTGATACTATTCCTTAATGCATAGATGGCCTAGCCATGGTTATTCTCAACTGGATCAACTTTGTCACATTGTAGACTGGCTTTAATATGAAATAAGGAGAACCCTTGGCATTTATGCCCAAGGATGATTATTGTAATTAAGTGCCTATCAAATCCAAAGATTAATTGAGCAAGTAGCTAAATAGAAAGGTAAATTAAGAAAATGAGAAAGTGTAGAAGAGTATAATTGTGATCCTTCCATTTGCAAGAGGCAGGTTAGATTTTGTGATAGTAAGGAAGAATCAACACTTGATGAGGTGGTGAATAGGAAAGTGTTGCCACATCTAGAATTTTAATCTAAAATTGCAACCAAGGTTGATCAGTTATGGGACTCCATGGATAGTAGATTTCAAGTTGTCCTAAAGATTGCTGAAGAGTCCAAAGAATAGGGTAGCGATCGTGAGCACAAGAGAAGCAAGGAAGTTAAATGTGTTTATCAAAGAGGTAAGGGCAAGATTGCTGCAATAGAAGAAGTTATAGGAAGCAAATCAGATGATGATGATGATGGGTGTGATGTCTACCAGTATGAACATCCTAAGAGATATTTCCACATAGTATCACACTTACAAGAGTTTGGGGTGTATGCTTTAAATCCATGACTAACACAAAGGAAAACATCCAGAAGATTACCTTATGCTCAAGGTAATTCTAGGCAATTCCACTAACAGCAATAATATTATCCATGTGGACCCCACCACAATCATATGAGCAATATCAATAATGACAACAATCATAGTCGTATGCACTAGCACCACTAAGGCAACAATACCCTTATCAAAAACCTAATCCCTATGAGTATTAAGTTCAACAACCCTTGTCTCCACGTGACTCCTCTAGCCACATTTCTACTTTCCAATCTCACTACCATCCTTCTAATTATTATGAAACTCATTCTCCACATGCAAGAAGGGATACTTTTACCCTTATCTTCCTCCTATTCTTGCACATCTTCCTCCTCTAGTCACATAGCTACCACTTGCCCCACCTATGCAGGGTGAACTACCAACTCAGTCACAATAACGCAACACTACCAAGGCCATTAATCTACAACCAATTCATCAACCAAGTGGTTTAGATACTTGATCAAAGAAAAGACCTTTCTTTCGATCATGTAGTCCACCTAAGCCCTCAAATACACCTATGATTGACAACCCTATTCCTCTATCTTCCTATGTATCAAATTCCTTCAAGTTCCCTTCAAATCAAATACTACCTAGGATCCATACTGTGATGCTTACTCATGTTGTATCTTATTGGATTTGTGTTGGAAACCTTATTAGGAATTTAACCAATCCTAGAAGTCCTCTTATTTATTTATAGATTGCTAGGAATGAACCATGTAAAGCTCTTCTTGACCCAGGTTTTGGTGTCAATCTAATTTTTCATGAGATGTATACTACATGGAACTTGTCTTCTTTAAAGAAAAGAAATATTAGATTAGAATTGGCAAACCAGTCCATTACTATTCCATTGGGACTGGTGGAAGACATTTTGACCACTATCTATGGGTGGTCTTATCTTGCTAATTTCCTAGTGATCAAAGTGGAGAACTACAAAGGGGACTTCCCAATCATCATGGGAAGGACATGGCTAAGCATCATTGATGCAAGGATGGACATTAGATATCCTTCCTTGGAAATATCCAAAGAAAATGCATTCGAAAAGATCAAGAAAAAGTGAGTTTCATGCATCGCCTACAACAATATAGGGTGCAATTGTGTGTAGAAAATTTGGACAATGAAACAAGCATTCATCTCTACATGCAAGCAATGTGCATTGAAAGAAAAAATTCAAAGGTGTCTATATGCAATAGCCAAAAAATAGGAGGGCACCAAGTGGCTAACCACTGATTCTGAGAGTAGCACACTTTGCATGAAACCAACTGAGAAACTGACATGCACATATGTCATAGGCATGGACAAACTAGAGCAAGTTCATCACCAACTCTTTGATGATGCAAATGATGATACTTATTAGGGAGAGTTAGAAATTCCTAAAAATTTCAAGCAAGAGCCCCTTGAACTAAAACTTCTACAGCTAGCATGGAATATGTGTTCTTAAAAAATGGGAAGACAATCATAATCAATGAAAATCTTGCTCCATAATAGAAAAAAATGCTATTGAATGTGGTTGAAAAATAGGCAGCAACCTTTGCTTGGTCATATCTTGAACTCATAGGGATTGATCCTAGGATATGTCAGGATCGCATCTACACTGATTTAGCCATGAAGCCAAAGATATAGCCACATAGGCAATTGAACACCAAACTAAAGTAGATCGTCAAGGAAGAAATTGAACAACTCCTCAAGGTAGGGTTTATTTATCCCATTGTAAATAGTGACTAGGTTAGTCCACTTGTTATTGTACCCAAGAAAGGTGACAAGTGGTAGGTTTGTATTGATTTTCTACTCCTAAATATGGCAACATTCAAGGACAATTTTCCATTACCATTTGTTGATCAAGTGTTAGACACAATATCTGAGCATTGTTACTATAGTTTTCTAGATGGTTAAAGTGGCAATAACCAAATCTAGATCATGCCTACAGACCAAGCCAAAACAACATTCATAAGTTCCTAGGGAACTTTTGCATATCACAAGATGCCTTTTGGTTTGTGTAATGCCCCTACTACCTTTTAATACCTGGTTCTAAGAATTTTTTAATAGCAAATTGGTAGTGGTGTGGAAGTCTTCATGGATGACTTCTTCACCTATGGATCTACATTTGAGTAAGCCTTGAACCGCCTTGAGCAAGTATTGAAATGATGCATTGAGACAAAGCTCAAGCTCAACTGGAAAAATAGTCCTCTAATGATCTAGGAAGGCATTGTATTAGGGCATAGAATATCACAAGTAGGAATTGAGGTTGACACTAAAAAAGTAAGGATCATCCAAGGAATAACTCATCAACTAGAAATTGTCAAAGATATTCAGTCATTCCTTAGACATACTAGCTACTACTGGTGATTCATAGAGAATTTCTCTAAGATCACAAAACCATTGGTGAAGTTGACAAATAAATATGCTCCATTTGTCTAGACTATGGAATGTGAACAAGTATTCCAACAACTGAAAGAGAAACTTGTAGCAACTCCAATCCTACAAGCACTTGACTAATCTAGACCATTTCACGTTATGACATATGCATCAAATTATGCTTTTGGAGTTGTGCTTACATAGATGGATGATAAGAAGCATCCATATTATATCCATTGCACCAGTCAAAGCATTATGGATGCACAATTAAACTACACTACTACAGAAAAAGAATTGATGTAGTGGTGTTTGCTCTAGAAAAGTTCAAGCATTATGTGCTTAGATACAAAGTATTTATGCATATAGATCACAGTTCTATTCGCTTCCTGATGAACAAGCCAATGGTAAATCCCCATGTCATATGGTGGCTAGTGATCTTGTAGGAATTCAATCTTACAATGGAAAATTGAAAGGGGACTAAGAATGTGATCACTAACCACTTGTCTCAGTTACGATAGGACAACAAAGAGGAAGAAAACCCACTATCTAATATGTTTCTTAATGAACTTCTCTTTGCTAGGGCTATAAGTAAATAACTGCCTAGTGAGCCTAAATGATATGATGGCATTCTCACCTATCTTCTAACCCAAGAGATTCCATAAGGGTTGGACCACTGGAAGAAACAATAGTTTCATCACTAAGTAAAACACTTCATGGACATCAACAGACACCTCTATAAGGTGTGCACTGATGGCTTGGTTTGTTGGTGTGTCTCTGATGCGAATCAACTATGTGTTCTCCAAGATGCTCATGTAGGTCCTTGCAGAGGTCACTATGCTAGGAGATGCATGGCCATGAAGACCCTGATGGCAGGGTACTATTGGCCAACAATCTTTAGGGATGCTCATCAATATGTCCACTCTTGTGAACAATGCCAATGAGATGGTGAAATGACTACTCAAATGAAAGAACCTCAATAATGAATTCAACCACTAACCCTTCGACATCTAGGGCATTGATTTCATGCATTCCATCATGCCTATGTTAAATGGAAAGACATACATCATAGTCATTTTTGACTATTGTAAAAAATGGGCATAAGAGACAACCATTACTGACTATACATCTTCTATTGCTACTCGATTTATATAACAAAATGTTGTAAATAGGTTTGGTATGCCATGTGCAGTAATTTTTTATAATGAAACTCACTTTATAGGTGCTACCTTTTGGAAGCTCATGCAACGCTTAGGGGTTGAACATAAATTCACAACACCCTGCAACCCCAAGCCAATGGCAAGCTAAGGTTACCTATAGGTAAATCACAAGGATTCTAACAAGAACTATCAGCAAATATAGGAAGGACTAGAGCATGAAACTAAATGATGCCCTTTGGGCCTACTACTCACATGGAAACTTTCTATAGGCTACTCTCCCTATAAGCTTGTGTATGAAAAATTACTAACACTTTCTATTCAATTCAAGCTCCATACACTTTCAACAGCATATGACCTCGACCTTGACTTGAATCTAATACAAAAAGAAAGACTAATGAATCTTAACTTGCTAGACAAAAACTGATTGGTGGCCCTATCATCTAACAAGTTATACAAGGCATTCAACAAAAAGTGCCATGACCTTAAAATCAAGAAAGTCAAACTTCAACTAGGAGATAAGGTTCTCTACTAGAACCCCACACATGTACCTCAATGAACGAAGTTTCAAACATTGTGGAAAGGACCTTATATAATTTATGAAACTTTTCCTTCAGGGGCCATGATGATCTACAAACCTAAAAGCCCAAATAAGAAACAGTTGGTCAACATACAACCAATTAAACCTTTTCATGAGCATAAGCTAGCAAATACAACAAACACCTCATCGGATGAACAACCATACTCCATATTTTGGATCTCCTTATTTCAACTTAATCATGGGGGAGATGGCCATCCATGCTAACTATATAAGCAACTCAGTTTTTCACCATTTTTGTTTTACACATTTTTTCTTTGCAACTTTTTGTTTTACACATTCTTTATTTTACATCTTCTTGTTTTCATGTTATTAATATTTTCTAATTTTTATTTTACAACATCATTAGTAAATTTTTTATTTCTTAAATATTTTATACTTTTTTATATTTTATTTTATTCTAGTGTGATTTTCTAACTTTTTTTAATAAGTGCCAGGCATAGTGGTAATTCGTTACTTCATGGTGGTATGCACTATTTTGTTATTTGATTGTTGGTGTCTAGATTCTAGCTTTAAATTTTGTTACTAAAAACTAGAACATGGTTTCTTTTTCATGCAATAGGTAATGAATCCACAACATCCACCCATTCACACACTCTATGGTTTTCCTTGTTCTAGAAATATGCAATCCATTTTTCATTAACAAAACTATAACAATTTTGTAACTTTTGTAGTTTCCAGAATTGGAAAGGATTCAAAGGTTTGAATATGGTGTGACTTCAAGGGGATTCAGTATTCTTTATGCCTTTTTGCTTGCTAGGGTGCATGTGTGTTTTCATGGATTTCTTACCATTCCATGTCGACTAGTAAAAGGAAGTTGAATAAGTCTTTGCATGGTGTGGTTCTCATAAAAAATGATGGAAATTCAAAGCAAATTCATTAGACAAAATAAATGAGCAACAAGCACTAGTTATGGAACTAAAAAGACATGTTACCCATGCCTAAAGGTCTTCTCTAACTAAGGCTCTTACTCACTTCCTATTTCTCTTTTTTTCTCTAATAAGGAATGGTGGTTGTTCTGTGGAACCACTCTTGTGTCTCAAGGGGATGGACTAGTCTTAGAATGGTGATGCAAAGTCACTGAACATGGTTGGTCTTGGTCTGGTCTAAGGATGGATCTTATCAAGTCATTTAACCATAAAATTCACAAAGGACTTTATGTAACCTTAATCAGGAACTCCATTCCACTCTTTCTCTCATCCATCTATGCTTTCCATGTCTCACCTCACTACTACTTTCATATTCTTGTTTGATGTCCTAGCTTGATGTGTTGAAATTCTTAGGTAGTTTCTTCTAGGTTTTTGTGCTTAACCTTCCCTAACAATTAATCATCCATGGGGCCCATGAACTCCTTGGTTTGAAGTTATGCAAGGGCAATAAAAGGCCTATGATTTCTTTGGAAAGGACCCACTTGCATATCTTTTGGTTGGGTTAGTTAAGTTCTTTATCCTTAGACACTCTTACAATCAAATCCTTTTGTTTACCTCATCAATGATATCCAATTGTGCACATCTTCACAACATTTTTCATTGAAATTTCCTTTTTATTATTGTGAGTTCTTACATCCTCTTCAAATATTTTCTTGTGTAGAAATTTTTCAAATTTAATGAACTACTTATCTATTTTACCCTATTTGTCAATCTTCTTGCTAACACTCTTAAAGGAATCAATCTACCACAATCATAACCTAGCTTAGTATAACCATTGACAAGACAAGCTACTTAATAGTTATGTGTTACACATTGCATACTAATTCATAATTTTGTTGTGATTTTCATGGGAAGCATGGATTGGAAGTGGAATTATCTTCACCAAGGATGATGCAGTAGTACCACACAATGGGGACCATTCATGATCATTGGATCTTCTCTCTTGCTCTTCAGTTGCCAAGGTGATGAGTGGCGAGGTACCCCTACACTCAACCATACGAATATGAGCGTAACACATGCAATCCAATCAAAATCTACAAACTAAGTGCCTACATGCCTCATGGGACACTTAAGGTTAATTATTCGTTGTCTTCCCAGACTTACTTGTATTTGTCATGGTGTATGGTTAAGTAAGTCTGAGGTATATGATTTTTATGTCTTTTCTTGTTTTATCTCCTATGCTGATAAGATCAAAGGTAAAGAGACTAATTACTAACTTTAGCTAACTATCTAAGTCTTAATTAACCTAGCATCAGCATCCATTACCACTTACTGTTCACACCCTGAACCTATGCAACCTTGGTTACCAAACGCTAGTCGTTACTGGGATCACCAAGCGTAATGCACATGCTCGAAGCGGTCGTACTGAGGCACTTAACTAGGAGAGAAGGGTTGAGAAAGATTTAATAACTAATAAAGCAATTAAATGATAAACAATAAATAATAGTAAATAAAATTCTATTTAGCCTATTCCATGCACTGCAAGGTTTATCCAAGAAGTTTGTCTTTATTTCTGTACATAAACACAAATGGAACTAATGGAACTAATGGGATGACATGTGAACGAATCATCATTACAAGACAAGACAAAACTGGTGTTCATGACAACAAGAGTGAACAACTTATTACATTTGACATCAGGCCTCATTTGGTAGCTGAGAAAGAGAGAGAAAGAAGTTTTGCTGCTGCCAACACCAAGATTACGCCTTTCATTATCCATCCGTAAGTACGTCATCGATCTTGCTCCTTGCATAGCTACTTTAGCACCACTCCATTCCAAGTGTTCCCTCCAAATCCAATCCGTTGTTGTATGACTGCCATTTGCACACACAACACAATCTTATATTAGCAAGGGTAAATAAATTTCAATGCAATTGATACCTTGCTACGGTGAAAGTTCTATTGGCTAGGTTGTGGTATGGCTGATTGCGGATTTGGAGATATAATATTGATGACTACCGAAGGTGTAGGCATTAGGAAAAAATTGAAAAAATTGGGTCTGGACCCCCATGACTAAGAGTGAATCTCCAGTAGCAATAAAATGGAGAAAGAAAAAGAACAAGGAAGATGGAGAAAAGGAGACAAATATAACGTTGATGAAATGGATGTCAAGATGGAAATGAACGAAATAAAGTAGATTGCAAAAATGTTAGGGGAAAGAATTTAACTGGTGCACCAAAGAGGAATGCTAGTGGGTCCTCCCCAAAGTAGGCTCATGCCCTTAATGCCTTGACAAACCCACATTCAAAGAGTCTGTAGGCTCTGGGAATGTCGTTTGGAACAAGAGTTAAAGTCTTAACTACAAGAATTTACCAAAAAGAAAACAATGTGTCAACCAAAATATATACACTAATGATACAATCAGTAATGAGGTGAACAATGGAGAGAAGGATGGGGAGAAGAGAATGGAATGGAATCTCAAGAACAAGGTGTTGTACAGCCCCTTGTGTGTTTTATGATTAATGTGACTTAGTAAATCCCATTCCAAGTCTGGCCTTGAACAAACCACTTCCAGTGACTTCGCATCAATGCATTTCGCCAATCCATCCTCTTGAAGTAACAAGAATGTCTCCCCAAAGAGTCACCACCATTCCGAAGGAACATGGAGGAGAGAATGGGAAGCGAGAAGGGCTTTAGTTAGAGGGAACATTTTTATTTTAGTTCCATAACTAGTGCTTGTAGCCCAAATGATTATTTCGTCTAAGGGATGTGCTTTGAATTCTCACTGTTTTGTTTTTGTTTTTTTTTTGTTTTATGTGTTTATGTGTGAGAACCACACCATGCAAAGACTTTGTTGTTTTTATTTGCTTAGCATTCTGATGATTGGGTAATGTCGAAACAGTAAGAAAACTCAAGAAGAAAACATCCAAACACCCAAGAGAATGGCCAACACAAAATCATCAAGTTCCCTTAAAGTCACACCCTTTTCAATCCTTGATTCCTTCCTTAGTTTGAGAAATGCCCAATCACCGATTCATTATAGTTCTTATTATTGAAAGAGATTGTACATTTCCAAGCCGAGAGAGACCATAAAAACTTGTGGATGAATGGATGAAGTGAACTCATTACCTGCTATATTAAAAGAAACATACCTTAGTATCAACATCATAACTTAAAGGTAAAAACCAAACATTAGTAATCAATATAAAAATAGTTCATACCATCATGAAGAACACTTATTGGTGACAAACTGACAGGATGGATAAGTCACACACACACACACACACAAGAAATGAAAAAGGGTATAACCGATGGTGTAAAACAAAAACAAGAAAAGTTAAAGGAAATGTGTGAAACAAAAACATGTAAAACAAAAACTTGTAAAATAAAAACTTAAAAAGAAGTAAGGGTCCCCAAATGATTAGCATAGGTGGCCATCTTCCCCATGACTAAAGGGAGAGATCTAAAATAATGAATGCCTGTTTGAATTTCTTAGAAGTGTCCAACTTCTCCCAATTCATGTTCTTAGATTAAGGGGTGGAAGTTGGTGATGCTCATATTCCAACGTATCTATGCCTTCGTTGTTGGTGTGAGTTGTTCCCCCAGTTCATTCCATGCATGTTGGTCGGTTGCTCTTTTGACTAGCTGTCAACCATAGGGTGTCTACTACTTGTTGTGTGGTTGCTACATACAAGCATCTTTGTCTCAAAGTTTCTTGGGCACACCAATTGCATGGAAGAGATGCAAAACATTCCTCCATATCATCACCTAATGAGTCACTATATGTGATGCATGGAACTTTCTTCTTCTTGATCTTTCCATAAATATTTACCTTAGATATTTTCAAGGAAGGATCGTGGATCCCTAAGCATGCATCTATTGTGCTTAGCCATACCCTTCCCATTATAATTGGGGAGTCCCCTTCATTGTTGTTGACTTCAATCACCAGGAAATTAGCTAGGTATGACCAACCACACATAGTGGTAACAATGTCCTCCACCAATCTCAAGGGAATGGTGATGGACTGGTCAACCAGCTCTAGTTGAATGTTTCTCTTCTTAAGTTGGGGTAGGTTCTAGGCTTGATACATTTCTTGTGAAATTAAGTTAACTCCGAAACCTGAGTTAAGAAGAGCCTTATGTGGTTTGTTCCCGATGACTTGGAGATAGATTAAGGGACTTCCAAGGTCAGATAGTTTCCTGGGAAGGTGGCCTACCTTGATCCAGTTTGTTACGGTATGTGTTAACATAACCATCTGCATTGAGCTCTAATTTTGGTTTGAAGGAAGCTCCAAAGCCTTGTATGTTGGAGGAGTGCTTATAGACTCAACCGCTTGTTCTTGTGAGAGCTTATCTGGGCTTTTGATTTTGAAGAAAGGTCTTCTCTTTTTGCGGTTGTCAGAACCAACAGCGGGTTGGATGTTTATGACTCTCGTAACGTTGTGTTGCTGTGGTTGAGTGGGGAGTTCTCCTTGCATTGTTGGAGTCGGAGGTTTTATGGGAACTACTGGTGGAAGAGGTGCGGATGGATTAGGAGGATGGTATGGATATGAAGCATCTCCCAGAGGAGAATGAGTCCTTCTAAAGTACTCCCGAACTTGGTAGTGATGTTGGGGAGTTGTGTGATCCATAGAGTCACTTGGAGAAATCGACTACTACACGTAGTATCCATATGGGTCTGGCTACCAGTAAGGGTACTGTTGTTTCGACGGTGGCATCCCCCATGACTGTGGCTATTGCCACTGCTGATGTTGCCCAATGGGTTGTGATGGAGTTCCACTTGGATAGTATGTCAACTGTTGGTGGACCTGTCTTGGGTTACCTTGAGGATAAGGTAACCTTTGGGGTGTCTACAATCTATTGAGTCTCAGGTTGAGTGCATACACCCCAGACTCCTGTAGATTTGAGATGATTGAACAACATCCCTTAGGATGGTCATATTGGCAGATCTCACATCCACCGTCATTTTCTAAATCTGAATCCACAACTTCATCAGAGATTGTTATTTTTCCCTTACCCTTGTCACGTGTAGGGCCTGAATCTCTCCACTTTTTCTTGTCCTTGTCACTACTTCGTTCCTCCTTAGACTCCTCTACAATATTTAGGACAATTTTAATTTACTGTCTAAGGAGCTCCATATGTCATCTGCCTTAGCCGATACTTCCATTGATAGCTTTTGAAGTGGCAAGGTTTTCCTATTCACCAAATCTTTGAGTGGTGACTCATCCTCTTCATCGCAAAATCTCACTCCCTTCTTTTCAAGAGAGGGATCACGGTTATATCCTTTTGCACTCTCTCTTTTTCATAGCTCCCCTTCTTCTTTGGCTACTTATTCCAACAAGCAATGAATTTCATGGGATCTAAGTTTTGATAGTCTCCCTTGGGCATAAGTCCCAACGATTCTCCTAGTTTCATACCTTAGCCCATCTATGAGATGGCATAGTTGATTCCGCTATGTGTAACCATGGCCTAGGCAATGATGTAACAATGCGTAGTAGCAACCCATGGTAGCATCCAAGGGTTCATGAGTACCTTGCTTCCATCCTTGGATCTACTTACACAAATTAGACACTTTGGAGTACATCTGATATTTATTGTTAAAGAGTTCTAACATTGTACTCCACCTCCTTATGGTTTTCAGTTCTAAGGATCAGTACCAACTCTCTACTTCCTTTATGAGTGTCCTAGGAAACAACTTTAGTTTTTGCCACTCGTTTTCTATGTTTTGCAAGGCGCAGGCATCATGGAATGCCTGTAAATGATTTTACAGATCCATGTTGTATCCCCCTTCGAAGTGTGGGATGTTGTTCATGTCTAAGTGTTTGATCCGGCTATCTTTTTGATGCCTTGTTTGGATTCTCATAGCCTCCGTTATATTTAGCATGCTTTGGGTGGCAAGTAGGGGTTCATCATGATCATCTCTTTCATGACGTCTATGATGTCTACATTGTTCCCTACTTTTCCTTCGTTCATGCCTAGACTTTCTAGACTGCCCTCATCCTCTCTCTCAACTCTCTCGTCGAGGTCTCTCATTTCTCTTACCCTTATCCTCTCTGTTATGCTCTTGATAATTGTGCCCCGATGTGGAAGAAAAGGGTGAATGATGTGATAAAAGGGGAAGAAGAAGGAGAACCATCACCATGACGATGTTTCTTACCTTCTCTTCAATGGCTTTAGCCCCAATCGTGATGATAATCTGAGTGCCCGTCCTTGTCATTTTTTGTTGTTCCTTCAATGAACATCTAGTGTTCATGGGGATTAGAACCAGGGTTGTGTATTGTGGAGCATAGGTTCTGATACCCAACCTCCTCACTTTTATTAGGATGGGGAACATCTTTCGATAGAGAACTTGTTATAAGTGGTTCACCATCTTCAATTTCACTTAGGACATGTAGGACCTCTTTGCCCTTCAACAGTGTATGTTGGCTCTCCTATCTTGAGTCCCTTATACATTGTGCAGATGTCGAATGGTAATCCCTCATGTTAAAATTGCCTATAACGTATTCATCATAGAGCTGAGTCATGCCGATCTGTGCCAAGGCATGGAGGAGCATGTTGGGGACTACACAATCTAGAGGTAACACTATGTTACCTTGCAAGTCTCTCCAATGCATCTGTTCATCCTGAAGGAGGATAAAGGTAAAATTGGATATATACTCATCAAGATGAGTATATATACCACTCTATATTATTGAGGAACTGGCGGACTTTGGTTATGTGTTTTAGACTGCCGACTGTTTCTTGTATGATCCCTAGGTGGTGTAATGCTTTTCTGAGAAGAAGAAGAAGACATTATGTCTTATCGGTGTGCTATTTAACTATTATATAATTTTTTGTTAATTAACACTAAGGTTCATTTAAGCTCCCAACAATGTGAGTAGTTTCCTATGTTCTACTTAGCACACAAACACTTAGTCCCTAGCAACGACGCCAATGATGAGTGGCGAGGTACCCCTACACTCAACCATACGAATACAAGCGTAACACATGCGATCTGGTCAAAATCCGTAGACTAAGTGCCTACATGCCACATGGAACACTTAAGGTTAATTATTCGTTGTCTTCCCAGACTTACTTGTATTTTTGTCATGGTGTATGGTTAAGTAAGTCTGAGGTATATGATTTTTATGTCTTTTCTTGTTTTATCTCCTATGCTGATAAGATCAAAGGTAAAGAGACTAATTACTAACTTTAACTAACTATCTAAATCTTAATTAACCTAGTGTTAGCATCCATTCCCACTTACCGTTCACACACTGAACCTATGCAACCTTGGTTACCAAATGCTAGTCGATGTTGGGATCACCAAGCGTAATGCACGTGCTTGAAGTGGTTGTATTGAGGCACTTAACTAGGAGAGAAGGGTTGAGAAAGATTTAATAACTGATAAAGCAATTCAATGACAAAAAATAAATAATAGTAAATAAAATCCTATTCAGTCTATTCCATGAACTGCAAGGTTTATCCAAGAAGTTCGTCTTTATTGTCGTACACAAACATGCGTTCAGGTATAATATTTGCTCGAATAAAGATCCATTCACTTTGGAGCTCCTACTGCGAGCACATGGAAAATATTCTATCTCTGGAAAGGTAAAACTACCAAAGTTTCACTAAGGTTCTAGATCTAGATGGAAAACAAAGGAGAGCTACCTCTTATTTATAGACTTGGTGGCACACCACGATATCACATACGCGATATTGCGTGGGATGTGATATCATGGTAGACGCGATATCGCATACACGCTATCGTGGCCCATGTGATATCGCGTCTCATCACAAGGGAAGTGGATGTAAAATTTATCCATGGTGTTAACTTCTCTTATCATGAACACCCAATTTTGTAAAGATTGTAACTCTATAGACTTGGGCACTCGAAGTCTATTTGTTCCATCTAAGTCAGTTTATATGTCAGTTAATAATCCCATACCTTTCCAATATTTTGTAACAAACTTATTCCTACTCTTCTTCACTCTAGGATGAGTTTTCATTCATTCGTGGGGGTATGATGAATCATGTTTTGACTAGCTTCAATATCAGATACTTGATATCGAAGCGTCAACATCAAATATCTAATGTCAAAGCCTAGGATGCAATGTCAAATATCCAATATCATGGGGTATATGCTAGCCTATAAATATATCACTTGGACTCATAGTTTTCATAAGTTTTTGATATAGTTTTTCATAGTTTTTTTCATAGATAGTGAAGTTCTTGTAGTTTGTTTTCTCCAAGGTTAGAATATTTTTTGAGTGCTCGCAACACGAGTCTAAGTGTGTACAGATCTTTGTTCATGCACTGATGTACCTAAGCACAGTAGTGTGACAAGAATAAAAATGAACCCTTTTGATCATCCTTGTAGTACTGAGAATAGGTTATATGTTTTCTTGATGCATTTAATATTCATGCACTTTATTTTGATGCAGTTTATGTCAATGCGTTTTAATTAAGCAATTAATTTCCAATTGTTAATGAACACAAGCACGACCACCTTGATCATACATATAGTAGTTAATAACCCAAAAATGCTTAACTTTTGGTAGCCCAATAGTGCTATACATGTTTAGGATGTGTCTGGAAAGTGGAAATGGGTACTTGTGTTAGGCTAGCTAGGTAGTAGAATAATTAGATATTAAATTTCTCTATCTTCTATTCTTGTTGTAGGAGATTAAACTTACAAAACATAAAAATGATAAAAAAACATGTGCCTCAATTACACTTAAACCATATCCTTAAGCTTCACAAGTGTAGTTGGGAAGACAATGAACATTCTTAGTGACTGGAGAACTATAGGTCCATGGAATTTGACTAGATTTTGCATTAATGCCTTAGTGATTCATATGGTTGGGCATAGGGGTACCTCACCGCTCATCATCTTTTTTTAAGAATTCTTCATTTAATAATTCTTGAAAACAATTTTCTACCTATACAAAATTTCATTGTCTTTGACCAAAATTCTTTCATGTGCTTCCTTGATGCATTTAACATGATCAATATCATTACATTTCTTATTCCTGAATATTGCCAATTTATAAATATATTTCTCTCCTTCCTTTGTTTCCAAGTTCTTGTAAAAATTATCCAAGACCTTATTTTTGGCTTTGACTACTACTACAGTTGCCTCCTTCTTTATCATTTTGTACATTAACTTGTTTTCTTGGCTACTGCTTTACTTCCATTCCTTAAAGCATTTTTTTTATTTTTGGTTATCACTCTTTTTCCATTGCACCACCATGTACCTTTTACAATACCTACATTAGGCCCAATAAACTATATTTTTTGCCTTTTATTTCATCTAAAATGTTCTTTTTAATTTTCTAAAGATAAATTTCCATCTAGACCTAAATTAAATTTGTAGAGCAATCCAAACCCTAGGTGCCTTCATGAAGTAATTTTTCTCTAAATAATTTGATGTTATCTTCTTTTAAATTTCATCATTTTATGCATTTATTCTTTTTTCTCATGCTACATTTAAAGTTGTATATAGGTAAATCCATGCCTATTACTTGATGTTAAGTTGCAAGACACTCTTCAGCTATAACCTTGCAATCTTTGCACATGGCCAAGTCTCTTTTACATAGCAAGAAATAATCAATTTTTATTTTATTCATACAAATCTTGTATGTAATTAAATGTTTTATCCTTTTATTAAAATAAGTATTTGAAATTGCAAGGTCATAAGCACTTGTAAATTATAGTAGTAAATCTCTAATATCATTGTGCTCTTTAAATCCTTATTTTTCATGAATCTTGTCATACCTTGTTTTCATACATCCAATATGATCAATAAAATCCCATTCAATAAATATGCTTGATTACTAAGGAATTTCTTGAAGCACCTCATCTATAGAATCAAAAAATTCTACTTAATCAAAATTTATAGGCCAAGTTGTGAAGCATATACACTAATGACATTCATGATCTCATTTCCAAGTCCAAGTTTGATTCCCATAATTTAATCACCATGGAAAAATACTTGTACTACTTTATCTTTGATAGATTAATCAATGATGATGCCCATGCCATTTCTATGATTTTATTTTCCTTAGGAGATGATTTTGTAACCTTGGCCTAAATATTTAATTTTTTCCCTTTTTCATCTTATTTCTTAGAGGTAGGCAATATAGATTCTTTGAATTTTCATGTGTTGGTAATTTTAGAGGTATTTTTATTGAGAGTGATAATGTTCTAGGTTTTCATCTGAAATTTCTATGTCTAGACTTGCTTCTTTATCAACACCCATTCTTGATGTAGAAATCGTTATCTACTTTTCACAAATTCCAACCGACAATGTTGCGCATTGTTTCTAGAGGATTCTCTAGTAAGCTCTTACTCATTTTCTATAGTAACTAAGCCTTGTGACTACTACTCATCACTTCTAGGGAATGCCCTAGCATCTACAAAATCTAAAAAAGAACTCATCCATGAGATTTGACAAGATTTTATAGTTAGTTGCCAACTTTATGGTAACCTTCCTCCTTTCATTAGTGGAGTTGTTATATTCCTCTATAATACTTATAAAGTATCATATTGGCTATATTTCTTGGGATGTACTTATGCTTATTTTTTCAAGTTTAACACCTCTACCTCCTACTCTAGGATCATTTACCAAGGATAGATGTTTTTAGGATCATTTTTTCTTTCTCTCTTCCATTTTCAACATATAGAAGTTATAATTTATTTTGATGCATCTACTAATATTAATTTTTCTCTATGTATAATATAATGAATAGAAATAGGATTTGTCCATTTATTTCTTAAATATGTGACAATGACATTTTTTCTTTCTATCATAGCAAAAAGCCCCATTAGTGGAAATTTCTATTGTATTCTACTAGAAAATTTGTAATCTTGTAATCTTGTATTCTACAAGAAAATTTGTAATCTTGTATGTAATCTTGTAATAATGATGAGTGATGAGGTACCCCTACGCTCAACCATATGAATACAAGTGTTTAACACATGATCTAGTTGAATTTCAAGGACTAAGTGACTATGCACCTTTGTGGAACAGGGATGGGTTGATTGATCGTTGTCTTCCCAAACTTACTTGTATGTCATGATTGTATGGTTAAGTAAGCTTGAGGCATATGATTTTTATAGCTTTTATGTTTTTATGTCCTGCTGCTAATAAGGGAGAAGAGAGAGAGATAACTAAGTGACTAATTTAACTTAACTACTAATTAACTAGGCTTTAACTAATCCTAACACTAGTATCCATTCTCACTTGCCGTACACATCCTGAACCAGTGCAGCACTATTGGGATTGCCAAACGCTAATCGTTACTAGGTTACCAAGTGTTACATGCATCCTTGAAGTGATCGTACTATGTGTGCTAATAACAAAAATGTAAAATGCATAAAATAAAATAATAAAATAAAATAAATTCAAAATAAGATAAAATAAATGAATAAAAAAACAAATCTCAAGTACTGGAAAGATGAATCCAAGAGCTCGTCTTTATTGCCGTATACAAGGTGTGCTCAAGTACACAATGCTCAAATAAAGATCTGTCCACACTTAGACCTCCTGCTGTGGGCACTTGGCTAGAGTTTTGCTACTTAACTCCTAAAAGACTTCCTCTTCTAAATTCTTCTTAACTCTTCGTCTTGACTAGCCCCTATTGTGCGCTTGGGCACTCTATTTATAGGCTTGGGAGCAACTACTCTAATAATTAAAGTAATCGATCTAATAATTAGAGTAACTGCTCTAATAATAACCACTCTAATAATTAGAGTAACCACTCTAATAATAACTACTCTAATTATTAGAGTAACTGCTCTCATCATACCCCCATGACTGAATGAAAACTCGTCCTTGAGTTCCTTACAAAATATTAGGAAGGTATGGAATTATTGACTAATTGACAACTGATGAATGATAGACTCAACATACCCAGTGAATGGATTAATAAGCATATTACAACATTAGCATTCATGACCATTGTGGTGAACACTCATACATAAATTACATCCAAGCCTTTATTTGGTAGCTTATAGAGAAAGAGAGAGAAACAAAATGAAGCATGTTGCTGCCAATGCTAAGATTATGCCTTTCGTTGTTTGTCCATAGCCACACCACCAAACTTGTTCCTTTCGTAAATGCTCCAATTTTGGTCCATCCTAAGTGCTTTCTCCAAGCCCAGTCCATTGTTTGTATGATCACCATCTACACACATAACACAATTACAAATGAGCAAGGATAGATAAACCACAATGAAGTTGATACCTTGCCTCAATATGAAGCGCATTGGCTGAGTTGTGGTTATGACAAAAATTGGTCTAGAGATTTATCACAGGTAACTACCCAAGGTGTAGGGGTTAGGTGAATAGTAAAATGGAGAAAATTGAAACATTTGTGCTAGGGCCCCCACAACTAAGAGCGAACCTTCGATAGATATAAGATAGAAAAATATGAGAAACAAGAAAGATGGGAAAAAATAACAAATGCAATGCCAATAAAATGGATGTCATGGATGGGGATGAAACAAGAAATGATCGATTGTAGGAAATGTTTAAGGGAAAGAAGTTAACAATTGCACCAAAAAGGAATGCTAGTGGATCCTCCCCAAAGTAGGCTCATGCATTTTATGCCCTGACAAACCCACAAACGAAAGAGTCCATAGGCTCTAGGAATGTCATTTGGAAGCAAGAGTTAAAAACTTACCCATAAGAATTCACCAAAGAAAAAAAAATGCATCAACCCAGAAATAGACTAATGATAAAACCAGTAAGGAGGTGGGAAAATGGGGAGAAAGATGGAGAAAAGAGAATGGAATGGAATCCCAAGAACAAGGTTGTGTAAATTCCCTTGTGTATTTCATGGTTAATGTGACTAAGTAGAACTCATCCCAAATCTAGACTCAAAAAAACCACATCTAGTGACCTTGCATCAACACACTTGACCAATCCATCCACTTAAAGCAACAAGAATGCTTCCACAAATAGTCACCACCATTCTGAGGAGAGCGAGATGAAGTAGGAAGTGAGAAAGGGCCTTAGTTAGAGGGAACCTTTAGGCATGGGTAACATATCTTTCTAGTTCCATAACCAGTGCTTGTAGCCCTTTTATTTGGTCTAAGTGATGTGCTTTGAATTCCCATGTTGTTGTTTTTTTTTTGAATGGAAACCACACCATGCAAAGACCCATGCATTTTTTATTTTTTTTTTGCATTTTTTTTGTCTAATGGGTTTGCTTTAAATTCTCACTTTTTTCTTTTTTTTTCTTTTTTCCTTTTTTTTTTTTTTTTGCATGAGAACCACACCATGAAAAGACTTATTTTTATTCACTCAGCTTCCTGATTTTTGAACAATGTCAGAATGGTGAAAAACCCAAGGAAAAGCATCCAAGCACCCAAGCACCCAAGAGAATGGCCACCACAAATGCATCAAATCCTCCCTTGAAGTCACACCCTTTTCATCCTTTGAGTCTTTCGTTGGTTTGAAAAATACCCAGCCACCAATTCATTAAACGTTTACTTAGAAAAAAGGGACTGTACAGTTTGAAGCCAAAGGAGACCATAGAGTTGTATGGATGAGTGGACGACGTGGACTCATTGCCTATTTTACCAAAAGAACCATACCTTAATATCACCATCATAATTTGTAGGTAAAAACCAAACATTAGTAATCAATATGATATAATTCAATCCACCATCATGGGCACTTATTAGATGATGAACAAAAAGCAAATCAAGCAAACAAAGAAATAGTAAAAATATGAACAATGGTGTTAAAAAAATAAGAAAAATTGGAAAAATGTGTAAAACAAAAATGTATGAAACAAAAATGTGTAAAATAAAAATTCAAAAATAACTGAGGGCCTAGAATGGTTAGCATAGGTGGCCATCTCCCCCACAAATAAGTTGGAAAGAGGAGATCTGAAATAGTGAGCAAGGTTGTCCATCAACAGAGGTAGCATGTGTATTGGTTTTCCTAAGCTCATGAAAAGGTTTGGTTTGTTGTATGTTGACAAATAGTTTCTTATCTGGGCTCTCAGGTTTGTATATTTCCATGGCCCTTGAAGGAAAATTTTCATAAATAATATAAGGTCCTTCCCACAGTGTTTGAATTTTAGTACATTGTGGCACATGTGTGGGATTCCAATGGAGAACCTTATCTCCTAGTTGATATTTAACTTTCCTAATCCTTAGGTCATGACGTTGTTTATTGAATTCCTTGTGCTCAAAAGGTACGTCCTTTTTCATTAATTTCACTAATGGTTTGGCAACCTTTGAAAAGTTCTCAATAAATCTCCTATAGTAGCCAGTATGTCCAAGGAATGACCAAATATCTTTAACAGTTTCTGGTTGATGGGTAATTCCTTGGATAACTTTGATTTTCTCGAGGTCTACCTCTATCCCTATGTGTGAGATTTTTTTCCCTAGTACTATGCCCTCTTGGACCATCAAATGACTTTTCTGCCAGTTGAGCCTCAAATTGGTTTCTACACATCTTTTTAACACTTGCTCCAACCAGTCCAAGGCTTGATCAAAGTTTTCTCCATAAGTGGAGAAGTCATCCATAAAGACCTCCACACCATTCCCTATTTGTTGTTGGAATATGCTTAGAACTAGACATTGAAATGTTGCAAGGGCATTGCACAAGCCAAATGGCATCTATTTGTATGCAAAAGTTTCCCAAGGATTGGTGAACGTAGTCTTGGCTTGGTCTTCTAGGGCTATTTTTATTTGGTTATATCTACTATATCCATCTAGAAAATTGTAATAGCAATGCCCTACGATGGTGTCTAATACTTGATCGACAAATGGCAATGGAAAATGATCTTTGAATGTTTCCATATTTAGTAGCTTGAAATCTATGCACACCCTCCATTTGTCTCCCTTTTTAGGCATAATAACTAAGGGGCTAACCCATTCACTATTAGCAAAGGGGTATATGAACCTAGCCTTGAGAAGTTGTTTGATTTCTTTCTTGACTACTTGCTTCAGCTTTAGGTTCAAATGCCTCTGCGATTGTCTTCGAGGCTTCATGGAGGGGTTGATGCAAATCCTATGTTGGCATATCCTAGGATCTATTCTGATTAATTTGGGATATGAGCAAGTGAAGGCTTTTGACCATCTATTGATAACCTTCAATAGTTCTTCTTTCTGTTGAGGAGCAAGCATAGCATTGATAATTACCGATTTTCCATTCCTAAGGAACATGTATTCCATACCGATAGGCAATGGTTTCAGCTTAAGGGGCTCCTACTTAAATTTCTCTGGGATTTCCGACTTCCCCCAATTGATATTTTTAAGGTTAAGACTTGGAAGTTGGCAGTGGACTTGCTCTAATGTGGCTATGTTATCGATGTAAGCACAAGTCAAACCCTCAGTTGGTTCCATGCATATGAGTGAACTGCTTTCTTGATCAACTGTCAGCCACTGGGTGCCTTCCTATTATGTGGCTACTGCATACAGGCATCTTTGTATGTTAATCACTTGTGCACACTAATTGCATGTAGGCAATGTTAAACTTTACAGAAACCATGACCTCTACATGCAATTACACCTTGTGTCACTGTATGCGATGCATGGAACTTTCTTCTTCTTGATCTTTCCAAATGTACTTTCCTTTGATATTTCTAGGGAAAGATCATGGATTCCTAGGCATGCATCGATGGTGCTTAGCCATGCTCTTCCCATTATGATTGGGAAGTCCCCCTTACCATTGTTTACCTGAATCACTAGGAAGTCAACGAGGTATGACCACCCACAAATAGTGGTAACAATTTCTTCCACCAATCCCAATGGGATAGTGATGGACTAGTTAGCCAACTCTAGATGGATGTTGCTCTTTTTCAATGGAGGCAGGTTCTATGCCTTGTACATTTCTGAGAAATCAAGTTGACATCGAAACCTGAATCCAAAAAAGCCTTGCACAACACATTTCTAGCAATTTGTAAGTATATCAGAGGACCCCCAGGATTAGAGAATTTCCTGGAAAGGTGGCCACCTTTGATCCAATTAGTGACAACATGTGTTAGCATGACCATATGCGTTGAGTGTAGTGGTTGAGTTGAAGGAGGCTCCAAAGTTTTGACTGATACTAAGGCATCTAAGGAATCAGCCACTTGTGATTGCAAGGGCTTGGTTGGTCTTTTGGCTCTAAACAAAGGTCTTTTCTTCATGTGGTTGTTGGATCCAATAGTAGGCTAAGAGTTAACAACCCTTTTGGCATTACGTTGCTATGGTTGGATAGGGATTTCACCTTGCATAGCTGGAGTAGGTGGTAGTGGAGTTCTTGGTGGAATAGATGTGGTCGGATGAGAAAGATGATATGCTTGTGAAATATCGCCTCTAAAAGAGTGAGTGCCATAATACTCATAGGCTTGGTAGTAAGGTTGAGGAGTGACGTGACCAATAGAGTCATGTGGGGAGATTGACTGTTATGCGTAATATCCATACGAGTTAGGTTTTTGGTAAGGATACTGTTGCCTTGGTGGTGGCATTCCCCATGATTGTGGGTGCTGCCACTATTGATATTGCTCAATTGGTTGTGTTGGAGTTCCACTTGGATAATATGTTAAGGGTTGGTGGAACTGTCTTGGATTACCTTGAGGATAAGGTAACCTTCGGGGTGCTTGCCATTTGTTCAATCGTGGGTTGAGTGCATACACCCCAGACTCTTACAGATGTAAGATTATAGGTAACATCCCTTAGGATGGTCATATTGATAGATTTCACATCCACTATCATTGTTTTTTTCCAACTGCACAACCTCTTCAATGGTGGCAACTTTGCCCTTACCCTTGCTACGTGCATGTTTAGCTTCTCTCTTTTTTCTTTGTTCATGAACACTACCTTGCTCTCTAGACTCCTCTACTATTTAAAGAACATTTTTAAATCTATTGTCTAGGGAATCCCACATTTGGTCTACCTTTGCCGAAACTTCTGATATCATAAAGTTTTTCTATTCACCATCTCTTCGAGTGGTGACTCTTATTCATCCTCACAAAATACTACTCCCCTCTTCCAAAGGGAAGGATCTCGATTATAATCTTCCACACTTTCTCTCTTCCATAGCTCACCTTCTTCCTTAGCAACTTGCTCCAATAGTCTTTAAATTTGATGGGACCTAAGCTCGGATAGTCTCCCTTGGGCATAAGTCCCAATGGTTCTTCTTGTTTCATGCCTAAGCCCATCCACATGATGGCGTAGTTGATTCCTTTGTGAATAACCATGGCAGCATCCAAGGGTTCATGTCCTCCTTGTTTCTAGCCTTGGATTTGCTTTCGCAAGTTAGAAACTCGAAAGTACGTTTGGTACTTATCGTTGAATAATTCTAACATAGTACACCATCTACAAATAGATTCCAGTTCTAAGGACTGGTACTAGCTATTTGCTTCTTTAACTAGTGTCTGTGGGAAAAACTTAAGTTTTTGCCATTCATTCTCTATGTTTTGTAAGGCACACACATCATGGAATGCTTGTAAATGATTCTGAGGATCAACATTGTATCCCCCTTCAAATCATGGGATATTGTTCATATCTAATCTCTTGATCCTACTATCTTTCTAGTGCCTTGTTGGAATCCTAACAGCCTCAGTTATGTCTAACATACTTTGAGTAGTGATTAGGGGTTCATCGTGATCATCTCGTCCATGGCATCTATGATGCCTATGTTGTTCCCTACTCTCCCTTCTTCTATGTCATAACTTTCTAGAGTGCCCTCGTCCCCTTTCCTGGCTATTTTGCCTATGACTTCCACTCTACCTACCTTTATCCCCATGGTCTTTTCCTTTATGACTACATCCAGATACTGAAGGAGAGGGTGAAGGAGATGATGAAGGTGAAGAAGAAGGAGAACTATCACCATGATGGTGTCTACTACCTTTTCTTTTGTAGTCTCGGCCCCGATCGCCATTATGATCAGAATCTCCACCTTTATCATGAGTTTGAGGGACTGGCGAATCAACGTCATGTGTATTATGCCATCAACTATTTCCTATTTCAGACCTAGGCGATGAGGCACTTTCATATGAAGAATAAGACATACTTGTCTATTTAGTGTGCAATGTACTCTTGTTTATTATTTTCTCAACCAACCCTAAGGGTTCGTTCCAACAATGTGAATGATTTCCTAAGTTCTAACTAGTGCACAAACAACTAAGTCCTTAGCAACGATGCCAATGATGAGTGGCGAGGTACCCCTATGCTCAAATATATGAATACAAGTGTTTCATGCATGATCCAGTTGAATTCCGAGGACTAAGTGCCTATGCACCTTTTTGGAATAGGGATGGTTTGATTGATCATTGTCTTTCCAAACTTACTTGTATGTCATGATTGTATGGTTAAGTAAGCTTGAGGCATATGATTTTTATAGCTTTTATGTTTTTATGTCCTGCTACTAATAAGGGAGGAGAGAGAGAGATAACTAAGTGACTAATTTAACTTAACTACTAATTAACTAGGCTTTAACTAATCCTAACACCAGTATCTGTTCTCACTTGTCGTACACATCCTAAACCAACACAACACTACTGGGATTACCAAACAGTAATTGTTACTAGGTTACCAAGTGTTACACGCATGCTCGAAGTGATTGTACTGTGTGTGCTAATAACAGAAATGTAAAATGCATAAAATAAAATAAAATAAAGGAAATGAGTAAGAAAACAAATCTCAAGTGCTGCAAGGATGAATCCAATAGCTTATACACAAGGTGTGCTTAGGTACACAATGCTTGAATAAAGATCCGTCCACACTTAGACCTCCCGCTGTGGGCACTTGGCTAGATTTTTTCTACTTGACTCCTAAAATAATTCCTCTTCTAAATTCTTCTTAACTCTTCTTCTTGACTACCCCCTATTGTGCACCTGGGCATTGTATTTATAGGCTTGGGAGCAACTACTCTAATAATTAGAGTAACCGCTCTAATAATAATAACCACTCTAATTATTAGAGTAATAGCTCTCATCATATAATATAATGAATAGAAATAGGATTTGTCCATTTCTTTCTTAAATATGTGACAATGACATTTTTTCTTTCTATCATAGCAAAAAGCCCCATTAGTTGAAAAGTTGTACGTGTATGTCACATTGACATATACATTGATCATTGCATCTGATTTCATCGTATCACTAAGTAATGAGCAACAAGTGTTTCCTATGCCCAAATATATAAATCACATGCATGTACGCATGATCTAATTGAATTTCGTGGACCTTTCCTAAGTGGCTATTATCCTAGATAGTTAAACATGGTGTTACTAGTTGTTGTCATGCCAATCATCACTTGTGTTTACTTCATCTATATGGCTAAGTATGCTTGAGGTATAATATATTTATATTATTATTTATCATTAAATGCATTAAGGAGATTGAGTGATGAAAATATTAAATTTTAATTAATTAATATAATTAAAGATAATCTAAACTATCCTAAATGTGAAGCATCTGTTTCTACCTTTCGTACACATCCTAAACCTATACTAACACTACTAGGTTATCATGTGTTTATTGTTAGATGTATTAAGTATTCACATACTAGGATTACCAAGCATTAGTATATTATGCTTGAAGTGGTTGTCCTCTTGTTAATATGTAATAAAATATTGATTCTTAAATGTAAGAAGACAAAGTACATTTAAAGTAAAAAATTTAAAAGTAAACTAAGTGCTAGTCCAAGTGTTACAATGGAAAGAAGAAATCTCAATTTTATTATCGTTATGTATAAGTGTTTAGGTATATCTTGCATTTGAATAAAATTACATGTAATCAATTCAATCCATGCTATGGGCACTCAAAAGAAAATTTTCACTAAGCCTTACGAAAATAAATTGCTAGAGATTTACTAGAAGAATAACCAAATGTGCCATAAATGTGGTTGGTGAGCACATTTATATAGGCTTAGGAAGGATTGGTATCAATGCATTTGAGGATGCATTGATGGAGCTACATCAACAAGTATGCATCGATGCAACCGATTGACTTAGACTTCATCATACCCTCACAAGTGATTGAAAACTCATTCTCAAGGGAACAACAATGGGATTGAGTTTCTATAAAAATTTAGGGATTATGGAACTAACAACTGACTATAAAAATAGATGACTCCTATTTCCATGGTATAGATTATTTGCATGGTTACAAAAAATGATGCAATATACAAAATCTAGATAAGTTGACAAACTTGGTAAATGTTGGCCGAATAGAGTGAAGCTAGATGAAATCTTCACATTGTGCCTAAAGTTGGAGGCTCCTGTGACGTAAAAGATCATTCATCATGTCCTAGTAGAAGGATCCAATGCAAACCTACTTTATTAAGAGATTTTTATTCTTTACAACTAATCTCCTTACATCTTGGTTCATCTTGGCAAGTTGTTCCTACTTTGATGAATGTATTTGACCATTGGATCCTTTTGTTGTTCAACATTATGCAAGAGATGATTGACTTGAATTAGCACAAGATTTTCCTTGTGAATCTATTAAAGGCCACAGTTAGAAAAATTCATCATTTCTTCCAAAAATTATGCATCAAAGATCATCATCTCTTTTGCATTCTTATTCTTCAAGACTTTGCTAAATCTACTAAAAAGCTTCATCTCTGGTAAGATCAAGCCTAAGAATGGATGAATCTTACAAGCGAGCTTGAAGTTTCACATCAAGTGCCAATCATTGATTCTAATGATGGCCTCCTCAAGTTTTGTGTTGACAATGATTTACTTACCCCTTGTTTCTAATAGCTACAACTAGATAGTTGAGATATATTCTAGGAGATGAAAGATCTTTGAAATCCTTTTTCCAACTCTCACTAGTCACTCTAGCACTTCTTCATGTTGTGTTGCACTCATTCCCCTACTTCCTCCTCATACGTGAAATCTTCCATAATAGCAACATCAGGTGAAATGCTATAGAAGCATTCAACACTTCTTGTATTTTTTTTACCACCATTTCTACTACAATTTCCTAGCCTTTGTGGGGCATAAGTAGAACTATCATACCTTTTCCTTCTTCCAACATAATGATGAAGGCTGCTACATTTAGAGAGATTTCAAGAAATCCTTGTCCCATAATGAATATGGTGACTTCTCAAATACTAGGATTTATTTGAACAAAATCATGGTCTATTTATGAGAAGAAAAATGGTATCAATTCATTCATTAGCTAGCTAATGATCATCATGACCTCATTAAGATGGATCATGGCTAGAGTTTTACTAAGGATTCACCATTACCTCCGAAGGCTTACTATTGCAACTATTGTTACCTAAGCCTCCTTAGGCATTCAGCAACTACCACAATTTCAAGGATCATCTTGGCAAGTGGCAACTCTTCTTTCAAAAGCTTATTAGGTGTTTTATCTTTTATCATCTCTTACCACATCATTGCAAGAGGTTTACAAAACATATCATTGCCATAGCAGGCAATGCTTCCCCCTCTTACATGATTTTTTGATGAGACAAGGAAAGGGAAGTATCTTACTTTCCTTCTCATTTTCCTTGAAATGCTTCTTGATTTCCAGGAAGATGAGCTAGGGAAGTTTGACCTAGAATATTTTGCTTAGAGTCATGCATGCTTTAGTAGAGAAGGCAATCACCTTCCTTGGCCTTACCATGGGATTGAGGTGATAGACTGCAATATTAAAATAACCTCACTCCACCTTGGTTAGGGCTTCGTACTTCATACAGTCTACTTCATAACATCCCTAAATCCTTTCTTTATTTTCCTTGAGAACCACTTGGATAGAGATCTCTACCAGCTTTGCCCAAGTGTTTGGTAATATAAGGACCTCTACAATAGCCTCAACTAATTAGAAGATGGTAATATCTTTGATTTTGATTGTTTCATCTCCTTGTTGGTTGTTCTAGAAGAGGCAAGTCTCTCTCATGTACCATTTCCTACTCATGGAGAAAATGGACCATAGTAAATACCCTTATAATTATGTCCTAGTCTCTTCTAGTACTAACTCTAGGAAAGATCTAAAGTTCTACTCCTAATGGATTGAGCTCTAAAGTTATTTTCCCTAGATCTTCTCTAAGTAGGCCTCAATGAGGATGACCTTTAGATTGGATCATAATATTAGGACCTCATCTTACCTAAATTATCTCATTTTAGCTTGGAATCTGATGAACAAACTTCAACTTAGGCTCCTCATGCAAGGCCCTAGTAGCATGGGTTGCCTTGGCAACTTGCTCTTGTGGTTTTTGTTGTTGTTATGATTACTATTATTGCTCCCTTTCTCCATGAGGTCATTTCTCCCAAGGCTATGATGGTCCTCCTACCTATGGTTCTTGTTTTGGTGCCATCTACAATCACAAACATAATCCTAGATTAGTTATTTGAATATAATTTTCTTTAATTTGGATATCTTCCAACTATTTGATTAAGTTAATTTTGATGGTTAATTTGAGACTTATCATTAAGCCTTGAGTTAGTAATCACATGCATATGAGAATATTTTATTATTAGTTTAATTCTACTTCAATAGATATTAATTGTTGGGAGTAAGTCTTAGGGTTGTGAGTTTTAATATTCTTTTAATACATTATTTATGGTGTTAGAAAAATTTTCTTTCAAAACCTAGTATTTGATACCCCCATGATGTAAAGTGTACCTCTATAAGCTCAAGGAACAAAAAAATCGGTGAAAATAGTTAAGTAAGAAGAAAGTTATGGCTCTTGGAAGGCTTATGACTAGTATTTTTGTGCCATGTCAATGGGGCTTCATCGATGTATCAAACCCCTTCGATGAGCATGCATCGATGTGACTATTCATATTCATTTTTCAACTTTAAATATGAAGGAATTTTGAGAAAATTTGGGGTTGAAGAAAAATTCAACTGAAAGCTAGAAATTTAGGAAACCAAGGAAACAATATCATATGAGGTTCTAATTAAGGAATTAGAGTGAATTAAGCACATTAAAAGAGTAAATAGGATATGTTCCTTAAGTTAAATCAACATAAATCTAGATGATGCAAACTATTAAGATTATCTAAACCAAATTGAGACCCATGATTATGGAGTTTATACTAAAGGGAATCAAAATTTATGTACATGAGTCCTCTCCAAAGCAATCTAATGCCAAATATTTCCCTTACATAACCTAATCATAAGGAGTCCATAGGCACCTTGGATGATGAATGGTGATTTAGGTTAAACACCATACTCACATAAGGGATTGTCTTAAGATTATGTAATGTACAAAATGAAGACTAACAACTAATCATGATATAGGGTAATAAGGTGAGAAAATGAAGTGCTAGAATGGTAGAGAGAGATTAGGAAGGAAAAATCCACATCATAGTTGTAAGAGATCCTTTATGAAATATGTGATTAGGATAATCCAATACTAGTTCGTTCTGAGTCTAGACCAAGTCTATATTAATAACAATGACCTCATATTATATTTCTCCTCCCCTGCCATCATGAGTCTACAATAGCCAGAAAGATTGAACACCACTCCAAAAAAAGAATAAAATAGAAGAAGGAAGTAGTTTAGATTCTTTAGGAAGAATTTTGGGGCTTAGTTAGAGGGGCGCCTTCAGGCATGAGTAGCATGTCTTTCTAGACCCAGAACCAATGTTTGTATCCCAAGAGATCTTCAGAGAGGTGTATTTTTATTCTAGTGTTTTTTTTTTTTTTTAAGAAATCACACATTACAAAGATATACTTTCTTTCATGTTCTACAGTAGGAGTTATGATACATTTTATGAGGAGTCATAGGACTCAAGAAGGAAGTTAAGAAGAGAACTCAAGAAATCTCCTTGAGGCCACACCCATTTCCATTTTCACTTAATCCTTTTTTAGTTCATTGGATAATTGAGATCACATGTTACTTTTGGTCTTCTTGTGAAAGAATCATCATGCTATCATGATATAGATCTCCTTGTAAGATAGATAGAATGGGTGGATGTTGTAGGCTTACTACCTAATACCACTGAAAAATTGATAACTCATTATTAGATAATATAATCTAAGGACAAAGTCAGCTCATATAAGGAGCTTTAATCTTGATAGTTGCATTCCATAATTACCAAAGATCATAGTAGTAATGGAATAATTCAAAGATTGTGATAAAAATCAAATGAAAGTACTAGTAAAAGAAAAAGTGAAAAGTGAAAAGTAAAATATAACAAATAAATATCAAAATATAAAAAAAAAAGAAAAAATGTATAAATAATGATAAAAAACACAAGGAAGAAATACTTGTCATCCTCTTCAAGGTATTATGGCAAATGGACATCTTCCCCATGACTAAGTTAGAAGGAGGAGATTTGAAAATTTGAATGAGCTTATTCTTGGATTAAGATCTTGTTGTTGCAGCTAGTTACTTGGATGTCTGTAAAAGGTTTTAGTTATTGGATGTTGACTAGCATATGCTTTTGAGGGCATGTTGGATGGTAAATTCTCATAGCCTTGAAAGGAAAAGTTGAGTGTATAATGCATTTTCCTTTCCATAATATTTAAAACTTAGTTTGTTGTAGCACATGCATGAGATTTCAATAGAGAACCTTGTCTTCTAGTATGAATTCAACTTTTCATATCCAAACATCATGTTTTTTTGTTGTATGCCTTATGTACTTCATTCATCATAAGGACTACTCTTTGATTTTCATCTAGCAAGTTGAGTGTCATCAATCTTTTTTTATGCTAAGCTATAATCTAAGTCAAGCTCATATGCAGTTGCAACTGTACAAAATTTGGTTTGAGTTAGAAGTTTTGGTAACTTTCTGTACACTAAATCATAAGAAAAATAGCCTATAGAAAGCTTCCATATTGAGAAATATTTCCAAAGCATGTCATTGAGTTTGATACTCTAGTCTTTCCTATATCTATTGATGGTCTAGGTTAAAATTCGAATGATCTTCCTATTAGTCACTTTAGCTTGACCATTGGCTTAAGGGTGGTAGGGTGTTTTGAGTTTATGTTACACCCCCAAGCATTGCATTAACTTATGAAAGGTAGCACTTGTGAAATGCATTTCATTGTTAAAAATTAGTGCCCTATTAATACCAAACTTGTTTATCACTTGTTGCTAAAAAAATCAAGTTGTAGTCAAAGAAGTACAGTCAAGAACAACTACAACTTAAACCTATTTAGTATAATAGTTAAATAATAATAATATAAGGCTTCCCATTGGACATGGGATTGATGGGTCCCATGAAGTTAATTTCTCAAAGGTTGAAAGGTTGTAGCCGTTGGATACATTATTGAGGTCCTTCCATCCTAGTTATCATTCCTCCATCTCTTTGGCATCATTCACACAAATGGTCAAAAGGATGGACATCCCTAAAGACTGTTGGCCAAAAATATTGTATTATCAGTATCTTTATGGCCATTCTTCTTCCTATATAGTGGCCCCTACAAGGACCCTCATGAGCATCTTTTAGGACTCTTAGTTGATCTACATTAGGTACATACCATCATACTAAGTCATTAGTGTAAATTTTATAGAGTTTTCCCTCTATCTCTATGTAGTGTTTAACCTAGTGAAGAAACTAATACTTCTTCCTATGGTCTCATTCCATAAGAGTCTCCTATATGAGTAGGTATGAGAGGAATTCATCATACTAACTTAACCCTTACTACTTGAACTTCAATCATCTTAGCAAAGAGAAGCTCATCTAAAAATTGATCAGACAAGGATTTTTTATTAATCTTGTTATCATATCTTAATTGAGATAGGTGATCAACAACTACATTCTTGATTCTCTTTCTATCCATCATTGTTAGATTAAACTCCTATAAGATCACCAACCACTGTATAACATGGGGGCTCACTATTCGCTTGTTTATCAAGAAGCAAATTGCACTATGATCAATGTACATAAAAATTAGATATCCAAGTACATAGAGCCTAAATTTCTCTAGATTGTACACCATCACCATGAGTTCTTTTATTGTAGTGGTGTAGTGAAGTTGTCCATCCATAATGCTCCTACTCGCATAATGGATATAGTATGGATGACTTTTATCATCCATTTTTATAAGCACTACTTCAAATGCATAAGTGGATGTGTCTGTCATGATGTGACAGGGTTTGGACCAATCAGGGATGCATAGAATTGGTACTTTTATGGGGTTCTACTTTAGGTTCTAGAATTCTTAGTCTCATTCCTTAGTTCATTTAAATGTTACATCCTTCTTAGTAAGCTCAATAAGTGATTTGGTGATTTTGGAGAAGTTTTCAATGAAATGCTTGTAATAACTAATATGACCAAGGAATGACCTTAAATCTTTAACTATTTGAAGTTGTCTAGTAATTCCTTGGATGATCCTTATCTTTTTAGGATCCATCTTGATTTCTTTTTCTAAAACTTTGTGCTCTAGGACAATGCCTTCTTGGATCATCAAATGGCTCTTTTGCGAGTTGAGTTGCAAGTTTGTTTCCACACATCATTTCATTACCTAGTGAAGATAATTTAATGTCTATTTAAAATCAACACAATAGGGGAAGTCATTCATGAAGACTTTCACACCACAACTAATTTGTTGCTAAAAGATACTGAGGACTAGGTGTTGGAAGATTACAATAGCATTGCATAGGCCAAAGTGCACCTTCCTATTTGCAAAAGTTCCCTAATGACTTGTGAAAGTTGTGTTGACCTGGTTCTCTAGAGTGATTTGTAATTGATTGTAACTACTATACCCATCTAGAAAAATATAGTAGTTGTGCCCTATAATAGTATTTAACACTTGGTCTACAAATGGTAGTAGAAAATGGTCCTTGAATGTGGCCATATTTAAAAACCTAAAATCTATATAGAATTTTTATTACCCTCCTTTCTTTTGTACGATAACAAGTTGGCTTACCCACTAAGTATCCACCACTAGATAAATGAACTAAACTTTAAACAATTTTTCAATTTCCTTTTTAACAACTTATTTTAGCTTTGGATTTAATATTCTTTATGGTTGCCTTTGGAGGTTGAAAATGGAGTTTGTGTGGGTCTGATCCTAACATATGCATCGATCTATTCCTATTATCTCATCATATGACCAAGTAAAGGTGGTTAACCATTTTTTCACCATCTTCAACAACTTCTCCTTATTCTCTTTGTTGATTTGGACATTTAAAATTACAACCTTTCCATTGTCTAGGAATGCATATTCTAAGGATGCCAATAAAGACTTTAGTTCTAAGGGCTCTTAGTTAGAATTGTTAAGGATTTTTAACTTTGCCTAGTCCATATCTACTTCTTTACTATGCTTTGCTTTGAAGAGTTGGCTTCAAATTTACTCCATTACATCTATCTTGAGGATTTCTATTCGGTCCATGCACATTATGGAACTAGAGCTATTTTCTATAGTTAGATACTAGATGTCTACATGTTTTATGACTATTTTGTATTAATAAAGTCAAAAAGTTTCACCATAACAATATCATAGTTATGATATCATAGTTACGATATTGTATCTACAATGTTGTAAATTCAATATTGTATCTCATGATACATTATCATATAAATGATATCACGGGGTGCATGCTAGCCTATAAAAGGAACAGTTAGGTGTACAGATCCATAATAGATTTGATAACATAGTAGCAGAACTCTTTCAATTTGTTTTCATGATTTTAGCTTCCAGTACTTAGCAATGTGTGCCCACAATGTGATGTTAAGTGATTGATTAGAGTCTTTATTTAAGTGTGATGTACTTGGACACATTGCATGATTGGAAATAAAGATTGAGATTACTTTTCAACATTGTAGAAAAACTTAGTTTTATTTCTACTTTTATTGATTCTAATGTTTATTAGTTTTCATAGTTATTGATTTACTTTCTATTCACTTCACCATTACTATCATTAAATGGAATGAGTATGACTAATCTCATGTACTTAAGTGTAGTTTTTTGGTAACCCAATAGGATTATCACTTAGTATGTCTAGTAGTGAAGTACTTGGTAATCCTAGTAGTAGTTGAACAAAGTCCAAGATGTGAATGGAAGGTCAAGATTGGCCACTCATCGCATAGGCTAGATTAGATTTGTTTACTATTACTTAGACTTAGAATCACTTTCCATTTACTTCATGTTTGCTAGGAGTAATATGCCTCATACAACATCAATACCATCTACCTCATCATGAGTTAAACCATATGCATCAATTTTACTAGCTCACATGGGAAGTCAATGATTGTGAACTTTAACCTTACTAGCATAATTACATTACCTTATCTATGGGATTTGACTAGGCTACATGTGAACAATTGTATCTCATATGGTTGGGTGTTGGACTACTCCACCACTCATCATTTACCCCCACAACTAACTAAAAACTTGTTCTTGAGTTTAAAAAATTGAGGATAGATTCCCTTACAAAATTGGAAGGTATACTTACATGAAACTAACTACTTTATACATGACTCTTGAGTGCTATAGAGGTGTTTTACAAAAATGACACAAACATGACATGATATAATTTAATAAAAACCAAAATTTTGTGAAGCTTGATGTTGGCTCATGTTGTTCCTAGTAGTGGTGGCTCCTCCATCAATTGCTTTCCCTTATTGTTAGGCTTCTAAAATTTGTAGTGGTTTAGGAGTGCCTATAATTTCTCCTCTTCCACTCTTGGATTGTGAACCATCCATGCTGATGAACCAATGCTTGATGGAGTTAACACGTCCCACAAACATGGTAGTTTTGGAAACATTTGATTAGCTTTAAGATACCATGCTACAAACTATCTTATTTATTCTTTAAAAGCTCTAGCCTTCTCTCTTAGTTCATGGTAATTTGTTAATCTTCTAGCTAGGTTTGCTACTACATCCTTTTGCCCCTGGTAGCCAACCTTAACTGCTTCTATCTTTGAGTTTGCTACTTGAAGTATCTATAAAGCATCTTTGCAAACTACAAAATTCTTTTTGTATAAGGTGTATGTGGCTACTACTTGTTTTTCAAGATCACTTCTAGGCCTACCTGTTGTCAACATGGCCAAGTTAGCATAACAGAGGTTTGCTAACCCTATGTATTCTTTTAAGTCCTCTATATGTAGGTCTTTATTTTTTACTTTTGCTTTATAGGTATGGGTCATGTTTTCCAAGATGGGTTACCATTCTAGATTGTGTGCTAACATGGAACTAATTTTGACCTTCACCATCTAGATCTCTTTCTCATTGATTTGTTTATACATCTCCACTTAATCACAAAAGTGTTCCTTGAGCTATTTATGCTTCTTTACCTCATTCTGCCATGTGCTAATTTTGATGGCTCACTTTTGACAGATGGCACGTACCTCCTCCATGAAGAGGATTATGTTTTCTCTTATGAGATGGCTCATATCCTGGTTGACCCTTACCTACTATTCCCTTAGCTAGTGGATGCTCTCTTCCAACATATTTTTCTATTTTTCAATAGTGGATAGCTACATGTTATTTGTAGTGCATTGTTTATTTTCCTCAATAACATATTTTTCAATAAATAGCTTCCTAGCATATTTCTTAAATAACATATTGAAATAGCCCTTAATGCCCTTGTATAACCACAAATAAATGTGTCCTTAGGCACTTAAGGAGTTGAATGTAACACACACCTATTAAGCAAGACACACATGCTAGTACCACCAAATTTGGAAAATAACTCTAAGTTACACAAAATCACAAGTCACAATTATTCTTATAGTGAGATGAGATGGGCTTAGAGGGGATTGCAAAAATTGGGACATGAGGTGTCTTACCATAGGCAAAATGAATTCTTGTGTTTTATTAGTGGCTAACGTAATCATTAGCCTTTCTATCTAAGATTCAACCCAAGTCCAAATTGTATTCCAATGACATCGCATTATTTCATCTCTTGGAGTTACAATCGTAAGACTATCAATGTTATAAGGAGTATTGTCACTTGGCGTATTGTCCAAGGAATGAGTTTTATTCATGGAACTTTATTTTTATGTTTACATTTCTAAGAAGTTGCCTACCTTCAAGCATGGGTGACATCTCTTTCTAGTGGGATCTCCAAAAAAATGTATTCTATGCTCTTTTATTTGTAACTGTGTCAACCTTTGAAGGTAGCACTTATTTAACTCTTACTTCCATTTTTCATTAGATCTACAAGGATACAATACAACCTTAGTAACACAATAGAACTTTCAATAATAATCCAAAAATATTTCACAAATTTTCTTAATGTCACACCCTTTTCATTTCCACTTGGTTCTTCACTTTTTAGTCTAGG
The DNA here is from genome assembly GCA_015680685.1 of Gnetum montanum. Taxonomy (NCBI): domain Eukaryota; kingdom Viridiplantae; phylum Streptophyta; class Gnetopsida; order Gnetales; family Gnetaceae; genus Gnetum; species Gnetum montanum. Next base: position 841,132 of record MNCI01021779.1, read on the forward strand.
CATAATGATCACAAGTTTATTCTTAGTTTTATGATGAAAAAGAATATCATTATGGTCATGGTAAGAACCTCTTATTAATGAAATGGATGGATGGATGATGGGAGCTCACTATGCACATAATCAGTCTCTTATGACTTGATAACATAGAGAAATCTTCACCTTATTGGACTACATATTGCCTTTATTCAATGTGCCTTATTAGTAATCAAATTATTTACAAAGGGTTTAAAAAAAAGTTGAAAGAAATGGAAAAGATAGTAAAAAATTGTAAAAAAGTATAAAGAATGAAAAATGTAAAAATAAATAGGAAAAATTGAAGAAATGAAAAAGTATAAAAGAATGAAAAAATATTTAAAAAATATGAAAAATGAAAAGAATTGTAAAACAAAAAAATGGAAAATTCACTTATTAATTCTAAAATCAAAGTAATGTATCTCCCCCATGACTGAACTCATGGGTGAGTGTTCTAAAAATGCTCCCTTGATCTCCTAGATCAAACACTTTAGGTGGTTCACCTACCATCTTTATTAGTTTAACTATTTTATCATTATCCCATATAATTTTGATCATAGTCAAGTTATGATCATTTAAGATCCTATTTTCTTTTCCTTTTGGTGTATGACTATGAGTTAATTGTTTCTTTTTTGGGCCCTTAGTTGGAGTCATCTTCTTAGATTGGGAATTAGTAAGTGGTTCAGATGTTTCCATGCATGTTTTAGATAATTTATGGTTTTATGTTAGTGACCATAGGGTGTCTTTTAGTTTTGTGGCTACTGATGTCTCTTTTGCATACACTTGTTATTTACTACTACAGTTGTGGACTAGAATGGTAATTGTGTTGACATTCTAAAGTATTGATCCATGATTGCACCCATTACTTTCAGTAGTAATGCATGGAATACATTGCGTATGTATGGCTCCATGTGCATCTTCTTTAGATATCTCAATCAAAAAATCTCTCATACTTAGCTTAGTGTCGATTGTGCTAAGCCATGCCCTTCCCATGAATATTGGGAATTTCCTATCAACATCTTTCACATCAATTACTAAAACATTGACTAGATAGGACCACCCATTGACACTGGTTACTACATCCTCTATCTACCCTAAAGGAGTGGTGATAGAATAATTTACAAGATTAACTTGATATTGCATTCTTCCAATGATGGTAGGTTCCATGCTTGATATCTTTTTTAGGAGATTAAATTCACCTCAAAACCTGAGTCTAACAGAGCTTTGCATAGAAAATTCCCAACTATTCATAGATAAATCAAAGGAATTCCTAGATTAATTCTCTTCTTAGGGAGTGTTCCTACCTTGATCTAGTCAATGACAATTTCAATGAGCATGACAACTTGTATGTTCGAGCTTGGTGATGATGGAAGCTTGTCAATAGTGAGAAGATCTATTTTAGGAGAAGATGATCTAGATGAAGCTCCAATTCTACCAGTCTTCTCTGGACATGTCATAAAGAAAGGATGTTTCTTCATTTGATCCTTAGTGTTGTTGGTAACATTCTCTATTTTAATGTTCACTACTTGTACAACTTTCCTCTACTATAGTTATGATGATAATTCACCTTTCATCACAAGTGGTGGCATTGGTGGCAAAGGATTTGGATTGGGATTTGGAAAATTAGCTACTTGTGGATGCATGTATGGGTTTGAATTGGTCCTTGGTAACGTTAGTCTGTGGTATTCTAGCAAATAATACTATGGAGTCTGAATAGCTGCATTTACTGGTAAGACTGGACATTGAACATAGTATCCATAAAGATTAGCTTGTCATTATGGATACTATTGGCATTGCAATGGCATGACAAATGATTGAGGTTATTGCCACTATTGATAATATTGCTCTTATAGTTCTAATAATCTCCCTTGGGTGTAAATCCCAAGAGTCTCTCTAGTTTTTCTTCACAATCCAACTACAATATGCCTAAGTTGTTCCTTTAGCAAAAATCCGTGGCCTAGGAATTTGTGTAACTATGAATAATATCCACCCATTACTGCATCAAGGGTCTCATGAGTCCCTTATTTCCATCCTTGGATTTTTTTTCTACGAGTTTAACACTCATCAATAGGTCTAGTATTTCTCATTAAATATTTTGAGCATAGTACTCGAGTGTTTAATGGATTCAAATTCCAATAACCTATACCAACTCTCTACTTATTTTACAAGTGTTCTAGGAAATAACTTAAATTTCTGCCAATCACTCTCAATGTTTTGAGGGGCATAGAAATTGTGGAATGCTTAAAGGTTATGCTGAGGATCAATGTTATAACCACCTTCAAATCATAGCATATTGTTCATATCTAGCCATTTCATTTGGCTCTCTCACCTACCTAGTTGGTATGTAGACCACTTCTTAAATATTTATCATGCTTCAAGTTGCCATTAGGGGTTCATCGTCATGATCAAGTTCATATGCTCTATTGTAGCAGTGACCCCTTCTATGCTCATGCCTCTCTTAATCCTCTCTTCTGTCTCTTCTTCTTCTTTGTTCATACTCTTTATTTTCTAAATCAAAGTACCTTGAATATCTATCATGATTATCATGAGTTCTCTTTTCTTTCCTATCATAATCCTGGTACTTGTATCTTCGCTTGTCAAATTCCTCCAATGATTGCGATGAGGCTAATGAAGTAGCAAAAGAATGGTGCCAGTTGGTTCTCCTTTCATAACCCTTGTATGTCTCTTTATAAGATTTAGCAGGAACCCTTGGCCTAGAGTCTTGCTTGTGTTTTGAGTCAGTAGCCTCCTCCTTATGTGTCTATACTAGAGTAGAATGGAGTTGGGCTTTAACAGGTTCCTCTAATCTAATGATAGGTATTTTTGACTGCTCCTCATGGTCCTAGTGAAGTTATTTTAAAATGAATTGATCAGCATCAAGTTCTTCTATGACAATAGAAGTTTTGGCTTACTTCCCTTTTCTGTGTATATGTTTGATCTCCATGATAGCATCTCTTCTCATCTGCTCATTTATGGGTTTGTAGGGTCTAGTCATGTGATGAGTCACATGATACACTTCCTAGATCTTGCCCAAATGCATTCTCTTTGGAGAAGTTTGTAGCATGTTCAATGCTACATGTTCTGGAGGCAAGACTATGTTGCCTTGCATGTCTCTCCATGTCATCTGCTTGTCCTGATGGGAGATGAAAGTAAAGTCTAGATGATATGAATAAGTGTGAGCATAAGTGATTTGTATCTACATTGGCATTCCCCATTCATCTTCATCAACAATTCTATCACTACTTCTTCTTGTCTCCTTGGTAGGTGATTGTTGATCATTATGTGAAGCCATATTATAGTTTGAGACTTTTTTAAAAGTTTGGTTAAGTGTGCCTATGTCAATGTTATGAAGATTAGAGTTAGGTTCTAATATAATGAACTTTGTAAAATCAATCACTTAGCATACATTAACTTATCCCTCGTAATAGCACCAACAATGAGCGGTGGAGTAGTCCAACACCCAACCATATGAGATACGAGTGTTCATGCAAAGCTTAGTCGAATTCCATAAACAAGACAATGTAATTATGCTAGTTATTGGTTAGAGTTCATGATCATTGTCTTCCCATGTGAGCTAGTAAAATCGATGCATATGTTTTAACTCATGGTGAGGTATATGGTATTAATGTTTTATTGGCCATATTGTTGCTAGTAAACATGAAGTAAATAGAAAGTGATTCTAAGTCTAAGTAATAGTAAATGAATCTAATCTAGCTTATGTGATGAGCAGCCAATCCTAATCTTCTGTTCACACCTTAGAATTCATGTAACTACTATTGGGATTACCAAGTACTTCACTACTAGGCGTACCAAGTGATAGTACTACTAGGTTACTAAGCAATTACACTTAAGTGCTCGAGATCAGTCATACTCATTCCACTTAATGACAGTAATGGTAAAGGGCATAGAAAGTAAATCAGTAACTATGAAAATAGTAAACATTAAACTAAATATAAGCAGAAATAAAACTAAGTGTTACTGCAATAATGAAAAGTAATCTCGATCTTTTTTTTTGGTCATGTAATGTGTCCAAGTACATCACACTCAAATAAAGACTCTATTCAATCACTTAACATCACACTACAAGCACACACTACTAAGTACTAAAAGCTAAAATCATGAAATTAAACTAAAAGAGTTCTGCTACTATGTTATCAAATCTATTACGAATCTGTGTGTCTAAGTGTTTCTTTTATAGCCTAGCATGCATCTCGTGATATCATTTATACAATAACGTATCATGAGATACAATATCGAATATACGACATCATAAATACGATATCCTAACTATGATATCATTATGGTGAAATTTTTTGACTTTATCATGTATATACACCTTTGTATATTAGTGGTTTTAGCACATTTCTTACATGTTGTAATAGATATCCTTTTGATTGCTCATATTTTCTGCACATAATGGCACCTTGTTTTACTATACATGATGCATGGAACCCTCTTCTTCTCAATCTTTTTAAACTTGTTTTCTTTAAAATTTCCAAGAAAATGTCTCTAATTCTTAACTTGGCATCAATTGTACTTAGCAAAGTCCTTTCCATAATGATTGGAAAGTCCACTTTGCAATTATCCAAATGGATTACTAGGAAGTCCACTAGATATGATCATCCACTAACTATGGTCACAATATCCTCTAGTAACCCAATAAAATAGTAATCAATTGATCTAAAAGCTCTAACTTGATATTAAATTTCTTAAGTGAGGTAGGTTTCATGTCTTGTATATTTCTTAAGATATATTGTTAACACAAAAACCTAAGCCTAACAAAGCTTTGCATGGATCATTCCCTACAATTTACAAATAAATTAGAGGGTTTTCAAGATTAGTTCTCTTCTTGGAAATGTGTCCTACTTTTATCCAATTCATGATTTCATGAGTTAACATGATACTATAAACATTCTAAGATCTTTGGTTTGAAGGTGGCTTAATAGATATTTCTAGCATAACTTAAGAAGAATCTACAACCACATATGTCTATGATGATTTGTTTGGACTACTAGGCCTGAAGAAAGCCCTCCTCTAAGGCTATTGCTTAGAACTACTTGAATTGTATTCTATTTGCAAATTTGCAAATCATGTGGCATTGTGTTATTAAAGCCACATTGGTATTTTACCTTGCATAGACAATGCATGTGACAAAGGAGTGGAGGTATTAGATGCAAAGTATTACTAAAGATAATGAGAAGTGAATGTGAATGGAGATTCATTTTGTAGAGTGGCAAGTCTATGATATTCAAAAGGATAATATTGATGAGAAGAAGTATCACTAGTAGATCCACTTGGCAACATTGGCTACTAGACATAGTACCCATATGGATCAAGTTAATGATAAGGATAATGTTGCCTTGGTGGTATAATCCCCCACAATTGTAGATTTTTTCATTGATAATAATAGTCTTGAGGTTTAGGTGAGATTCCACTCAAATAGTATTGTTAATGGAACTATTGTCAATAATTACCTTGTGAATAAGGTAATCTCTTGGGTGGTTGCCTACTAGCAAGCTTTGGATTTAACGCATAGATCCTAGATTCTTACAAGTGTGACAATATTGAACAACCTCCCTTACAATGGTCATACTTGTAGATGTCACACTCTTCATTGTTCATATTAGAATCTACAACTTCATCTATTGCTACAACATTATCTTTCTACTGATAGTAGTTCTTCACTATACCCTTCTTTCTTCCTCTGTCTTTATACTTACTTCCCTACTGTATTTTTTCTTCCATGATTTTAAAGTAGTTTGGAACTTCTTATTTAATGAGTCTTACATCTTATCCACATTTGCTGATATACCTATGAAAAATTTTTATATGGACAATTTTTTTCTTTGCATAACCTCCTCTAGTAATATTTACTCCTTAGGATCATAGAGACATATCTCTTTTTGTAGATGGAGGGGTTTCTATTGTATTCTTTTGCAGTCTCTCTCTCTTTCAACTCTCTCTCTTCTTTTACCACATGATCAAGGAGCCTTTGTATCTAATGATCTTTCATCTTTGATAATCTTCCATGGGTGTAACCCCAAGAGTCTCTCTACATTTTTGTTTTCGAATCTATCTATAATATGATAAAGATACTTCCTTTGAGAGAACCCATGGCCTGGGCATCAGTGTAATAGTGAATAGTACCTACCCACATCTGCATCATGGGATTCATGATTATCTTATTTTCATCCTTTAATTTTTTTTCAAGTTGAACACTCTGAAGTATGTTTGATATTTATCATTGAATAGCTCCAACATTGTACTTCATCTATGGATAGATTCCAATTCCAAGGACCGATAACAACTATCAACTTCTTTTATGAATGTCCTAAGGAATAATTTAAACTTTTTCTACTCATTCTTGATGTTTTGAAATGCATAAGCATCATGAAAGGCTTGTAAGTAATGTTGTAGATCAACATTGTAACCTCCCTCAAACTTAGGAATGTTGTTCATGTTAAGACATTTGATTGAGCTATCCCTTTGATGTTTAGTCGGGATATAAACTTCTTCACAAATATTTATCATTCTTCTAGTAGCAACCAATGTTTCATCATATTTATTAAGTTCATGATGATCCCTATCATGGTCATGTCTCCTATGATATGGCCTACTATGCCTTCTCTCTTGATGATGCTCATCTTCCTCTTATTATTGTCTATGTTCTCTCCTCCCATCTCTTCTATGGGATTTTCTTTAATCATTGCCTTACCCTCAATCATTTCCCCTTTAGTCTTAGTCACATTCTCCATCATCAAAGTTAGAAGATCAAGAGAATGATAAGTACGAAAAGCTAGGAGAGTTATGCCAACTTACTCTCCTTCACTGGTCCCTTGGTTGTTTCATTAATTGATGACTAGGAGACCTTGATTTTGAGGCCTCCCTAGTTTTGGATCTAGTTCTCTCCTAGTCATGGTTGCTTGTCAACATTAAATGAGGGAGAAGGACCTTAGTATTTTGATTATCATAATAGATATTTAGTGTCCTCCTTTTCGAACGGTGATGTTAGTATGATAGAAATTCTTTTTCCCTTAGAGGCTTCATGATAGGCCTACATGAGTTAGTCTTTTTGAAGTTGGACTTTTATTGGGTGGCAGTCTCTAAAGAGATGTTTTGTCACTTGGTACTCTAGGGATACTAGTTCAAGTCCCAACTTCATTAGTGTTGTCATGAGCATAGAAGGAATGGCATAATCAAGTGGCAACATAATGTTACCCTCTAGGTCTCTTCATCATAACTACTCATCTTGGTGAGGGATCAAGGTGAAGTTTGGATAATGGGGATTAGGATGAATGTATACAACCTTGAGTTTTTGAGGATCTTATCTAGTTTTCTCATGATTCTATCATGTTTTTTGGTAAGATCATTAGTAGGTGGAGAACTGATCCTATGAGAGGAAGATATTTTTTTTAGTTTGTTCTTTGTAGTGGGCCTTGATTAAAATATTACTATTTTTCTAAGGATGTTGCATTATATTCCTACAATGACCTTGTATGATTTAACTATCTAGAACACTTAGCATACAATAAATAGAAAACAAATCCCTAGCAATCATGCCAATGATAAGCAATTAGTGCTCCCTATACCCAACCATATGGATTACAAATGTGTACGTGTGATTTTCTCAAATTTTGTGGACCTTGCCTAAGTGGCTATTATCCTAGATAGTTAAACCTGATGTTGCTATTTATTGTCTTTCCAATCATCACTTGTATTCACTTCATTCATATGACTAAGTGTTATTAAGGTATAAAATATTTATAGTTATATTTATTACTTTTTATCATTAAAAGCATTAACAAGATGGAGTGATTAAAATATTAAGTTCTAACTAATTAATGGAATTAAAGGTAATGTAAACTATTCTAAACATGAAGCATTCATTCCCACCTTCTGTACACATCCTAAACCTATACTAATGTTGCTAGGCTACCAAGTGTTTACTGTTAGGTATACCAAGTATTACTACTAGGATTACCAAGCATTAGTATATTGTGCTTGAAGTGGTCATACTTACGTTAATACATAATAAAATATAAATTCTTAAGTGTTAGTCCAAGTGCTACAATAGAAAGAAGAAAACTCAATTTTTTCATCATCATGCAAAGTATCCAAATACATCTTGCACTAAAATAAAATTTTATACAATCAATTCAATCCATGTTGTGGACATTCATAGGAAAATTTTGCTAAGTCATACAAAAAAAAACTATAAGAGATTTGCTAGAAGAATGACCAAATATGACATAAATGTAGCTGGTGAGTGCATATATATAGGCTTAGGAAGGATTAGGGTCAATGCATATGCATCAACAGGCATGTGTTGATGTAGCTGAACAACATAAACTTCATCACCAAGCAAAGGTCATTGGTCAATTGTTAACCATTTTCAATAGCTTCTTTTTTTATTCCTCCTATATTTGGTAATGAATTATTACTACTTTTTCATTTTTAAGGAACATGCACTCCAATGACTTTGGTAATGATTTGAGTTGAATAAGTTCTGGCACCAATTCTTCTAGGATTTATACTTTTCATAGTTAAGTTATTCTTCTTGCACAAGCCCTACTTGAGAAAGTTTTTATCTAACTACTTTCATCTCATCTAGTTTATCCACATAAGAATTATTAAGAGTTTTCATAAGTTATATGCATATTTTAGATTTGCAATCTATCTCTGCTATCAACTATTGGATGCTATCTTGTGCTCTTGCAAATTAGAATTTAGAACCTTCTTCACTGCTTCTATAGATATGTGTCCTTCCTTGTTTCTTTTTCTTTCATCTTCCTTCTATCCTAGTCCTAGATTCTTTCTTTCTTAGTTCATTCCTCCACAATTTTCAAAGTGGATTAAAATTTTTCATCCATTAAATCCCACATCTTATCAGCCTTTGCCACAATTTATGTGATATATTTATGCATTGATAAACTTTTTCTATAAACCACTTCATTTAGAGGAGTGTGTTATTCCTACTTGTCATACTCACAAACATTCCTCCTATGAAGGGATGGATCCCTATTGTATTCTTTTGCATACTCTATCTGTGAAGTTCTCCCTCTTTCTTAGCCACATGAACAATTAGCCTTTGGATTTGATGGGCTCTTAGGTCTAATAGTCCACTTTGAGCATAGATCCATAGGATCTTTCTAGTTCTATTTCTATACCTATCAATGATATGGCCTAGGAATCAATTCAACAAACAGTAATACCTGCCCAAGGCTACATCAAGGAATGCATTATTCTTTTACTTCTACCCTTGAATTTACTTTCTCAAATTTGAGACTTATGAGTAGGCTTGGTACTTTTTGTTGAAGAGATCAAGCTCCAATGATCTATATCAACTTTTAGCTTCTATAATGTGTATTCTACAAAATAGTTTCAATTGTTATCATTTTCTCTTAATGTTTTGTAAGGGACAAATATCACAGAAGGCTTACAAGAGATGTTGCAAATTTAATTTTTAGTATCCCTCAAACTTTAAGATGTTGTTCATACCTAGCTACTTGATCCAAGTCTTCTTTTGATGCATATTAGTTATCCTCATTGCCTTGTGAATTTGAGTGATGTTTTTGGTTGTCACTAACAATCTATCATCTTCATGTGGTAGGTCCAAGCCCTCATCATGGTCATGATCATTACTTGCCCTATAATGATGGTCTCTTCTTCTATCTTCTCAATACCTTCTGTCCTATCTTTTTTCATGATCATAGTCTTTTTTTTCATTAGGATTTTTCCTATGATGGTCATTAGGGTATCTATTTTGATCTCTATGTGGAACTTTGCCTCCTTTCCTATGTTCATCCTCATCAAAACTGGATGAAGAAGAAGAGGAGGAAGATGGTGAGTTACGAAAATCCTGTTGAGTTTGTCTCCTTCTCCAATCCTCCTAGGATTCTCTTTTGGTTCTACCAAATATCCTAGGACTTGACAGCCTCCTTATTTTGGGATCTTGACCATCTCTTATAGGATTGTCTACTAAGGTTGAGTGTAGCCTTTAATGCACCAAGTCCTCGATGTTAAAGATAGGAGAACAAGAGGTAGACCAATGATGGTGGGATCAATGGTTTATCTTCATTTTTTCATTGGGATATCAAAGTTATCACATTCTCCACCTTGTGAAACTCATGTCTTATCATCATTTGATGATCTAGCATGTACTTGGCCTTCATTAACTAGTAAGGTCTAGGTATATTCTTGTCAAGATTATAGCTATCAATAAGATGGCCAAGGCCAAATCTCCAAAATACTACTTCAAGTATAGATAAAATTGCTTTGGTAGGTGGTGATGAGTGGCGAGGTACCCCTACACCCAACCATATGAATCACAACCATTCATGCACAATCCAGTTGAATTTCATAGACCTTAAGTTCTCAAGTACACTGATTCTAAGATGTGGAATCTAATCATGATAATTTTTGTCTTCTCAACTATACTTGTGGAGCTTAATTGTATGGTTAAGTATAATTGAGGTAAATGATTTTTATCATTTTATATTTTAGAAGTTTAAATGCCAAGAACAAGAATGAAAGGTAGAGGAATTTAATATCTAATTAATCTATTGCCTAGCTAGCCCAACACAAGTATCCGTTCCCACTCTCCAAACACATCCTAAATGCATATAGTGGTGCTTGGTTACCAAAAATTAAGCATTCCTAGGTTAACAAGTGCTACACATATACTTAAAGTGGTCATGATTGTGTTCATTAACAACTAGAAATTAATTTCTTAATTAAAGTGCATTAAGGTAAAGTACATCAATACTAAATGCGTTAAAAGAAACATTAATCTATTCTCGATGCTATAAGGATTATCAAAAGGGATTGTATTTATTTTCATCACACTGTTGTGCTCAAGTACATTAGTGATTGAACAAAGATCTGTACACATTTAGACTCCTACTATAGGTACTTAGAAATATTCTAACTCTGGAATGGCTAAACTACAAGAACTTCATTACTCTACAATGGAAACTAATGCTCAAACCACATGCCCAAGTGCTATATTTATAGGTTGGTATATACCCCATGATATTAGATATTTGACATTGCATCTTGGGGTTTAATATCAGGTATCTGATATCGAGTCTCTAATATCGTGCATCTAATATTAGAGCATGTCAAAACATGATTCATCATACCCCCATGACCAAATGAAAACTCTTCCTCGAGTGAAGAAGAGGAGGAACAAGTTCCTTACAAAATATTGGGCAAATATGGGATTATTAACTAACATACAAACTAACTCAAATAAAACAAACAAACTCTAAGTGCCTAAGTGTATGGATTTACAAATCTTTTACAAAATTAGGTGTTCATGATAATAGAATAGAACACCCTAAACAAAACTGACATCCAACTCCTCTTGGTAGCTAAAGAGTAAGAGAGAAGATCCAATGATCATGAATAATCCTTTTTGCATGGTGTTGTTGCTTCTTCCTTGGTGAAGACAATCCTACTTCCTATCCACACTTCCCACTGCAATCACAACAAAACTGTGGATTAGTATGCAATGCATAACATATAACTTTTAAGTACCTTGTCTCATCGATGGCTACACTTGGCTAGGTTGTGATTATGATGGATTGATTCCTTTAAGAGTGTTAGCGAAAAGATGAAATAATAGGGTGAAATGGATAAGCAATCCATTAAATTCAAAAAATTTCAAACGCGATGAAATGCTTGAAGAGGGTGTAAGAATTCACAATAACAAAAAGAGAATCACATTGAAAAATGTTATGACAATGTGTACAATTGGATTTCATTGATGGGATACACAAAAGGGTTTGATTATAAAAATGTCTAAGGTGAAAGAACTTAACTAATCCAACCAAAAGATATGCAAGTGGGTCCTTCCTAAAGTAGGTACAAGATTTTTATTACCCATGCATAACTTCAAACTGAGGAGTCCATGGGCCCCATGGATGATTTATGGTTACAAAGAGTTAAGTACAAAATCTTGAAAGAAACCACCTAAGAATTTTGACACATCAAACCAAGACATCGAACAAGAATATGAAATTGGTAGTGAGGTGAGACATGGAAAACATGGATGAGAGTGTGTGGAATGGAGTTTTTATTAAGGTCACATGAAGTCCCTTGTGAATTTTATGGTTAAGTGACCTGATAAAATCCATCCTTAGTCCAAACCAAAACCAACCATGTTTAGTGACATCACATCACCATTCTAAGACCAATCCACCCCCTTGGGACACAAGAATGCTTCCACAGAACAACCACCATTCCTTATTTAAAAAGAAAAGAGAAGCAGTAAGTGAGGAAGAACCGTAGTTAGAGAGGACCATCAGGCATAGGTAACATGTCTTTCTAATCCCATAACTAGTGTTTGTAGCCCATTTATTTTTTCTAATGGATGTGCTTTGAATTTCCATTGTCTTTTTTTTTTTGTTCTTTTTCTTTTTTTTCTTTTTTCTTTTTTGAAATGGGAATCACACCATGCAAAGACTTATTCAACTTCATATTATTATTCAACATGAAATGGTAAGAAATTCATGAAAACACACATGCACCCAAGTAAGTAGAAAGGCATAAAGGATACCAAATCCCCTTGAATTCACACTCTATTCAAACCTTTGAATCCTTTCCAATTTCAAAAACTACCAAGGTCATAAGTTCATTAAAGTTTTATTGATGGAAAAGGGATTGCACATTTCCAGAACAAGGAAAACCATAGAGTTTTTGGATGGGTGGATGTTGTGGACTCACTACTTGTTGCATGAAAAAGAAACCATGTCGTAATAATTAGTAACAAAATTCAAAGCTAGAATCTAGACACCAACAATCAAATAACTGGATAGCACATGCCCACATCAATTCAACCACATTGTAAAACAAAAAGACAAAAAATTGAGGAGCTGCTTATATAGTTAGCATGGATGGCCATCTCCCCCATGATTAAGTTGAAAGGAGGAGATTCAAAATGTTAAATGTGGTTGATCATCCATAGAGACATTTATTGTTTTGGCCTATGTTATCTCATGGAAAGGTTTTATCTATTTTATGTTAACCAACAGCTTATTGTTTGGGTCCTCAACAAGTTCCATGCATTTTGTGCTACTTGTAAAATTAGCTGTCAGCCACTAGGTGCCCTCTGGTTTAGTAGCTCCTACATACAGGCACTTGTGAATTTTAGGTTCAGTTGCACACTGACTACATGCGGTAGTGAATATGGTTTTGATGAACCATAACTTCCACACACAATTGCACCTAGTATCATTATACATGATACATGAAACTTTCTTTCTCTTAATCAGACCAAATTCATTCTCTCTGGAAATCTCTAAAGAGAGGTCATAGATGCCCATTCTCACATTGATGGTGCTAAGCCAAGCTCTTTCCATAATGATAGGGAAGTCCTTGTTTCAATTGTTGACCTCAATTACTAGGAAGTCAATAGGATAAGACCACCCACAGACAATGATCACAATGTTCTCCACTAGTCCTAAAGGAACAGTGATAGACTAGTTTGCTAACTCTAGATGAATATCACTTTTCTTGAAAGGTGACAGGTTCCAGGCTGTGTACATTTCATAAGAAATTAGATTCATGCCTAAGCCTAAATCAAGAAGAGCTTTGCATGGGTCATTTCCAACAATCTGTAGGTAAATGAGAGGACTTCTAGGATCAAATAGTTTCTTGAATAGATTACCAACCTTGATCCAATCTGATATGGCATGATTTATCATTACTGTGTAGGCTTGAGGAGACCTGAGGAGATGTTTGGTTTGAATGAACCCTGATAGGGTTTAATGTAGAGGATGAAGGAGAGACAGTGTGTTTGGCCACATCAATCTATGAGGGCTTTTTAGGACTTTTTCTGTGGAAGAATTGCCTCTTCCATGATTGATGTTTTGAGCCACTTGGCTAGGAAGCCATCTTTATGTTGATAGCCCTAGTAGTAGTTTGTTGTTGGGGCTAAGTGAGAATTTCACCTTGCATGGATGGAGCATGTGGTAGTGGAGCTAAGGGTGTAAGAGCATTGATAGAAGGATGAGAAGGTTGGTAAGCTGGAACAATTCCCCCCCCCCCCCCCTAAGCGATTGAGAATAAGCTCAGTAGTACTCTAGGGGTAGTAGTGATGTTGAGAAGACCTACAACTAGAAGAGTCACATGGATAAGTAGGCTACTAAACATGGTTTCCATAAGGATCAAGTTATCTGTAAGGATACCAATACCGTGGTGGTAGCATCCCCCAAGATTGTGAATGCTACCACTACTAATATTTCTCATATAGTTGCAGTGGAGCTCCACTTGGATAGTACATGAGCTATTGGTGAAACTACCTAGAGTTGCCTTGAGGACAGGGTAATCTTCTAGGTGTTTGCCTTTATGCTAGTCGTGGATTTAAGGAATACACCCTAGATTCTTATAAGTACAATATATTAGGATAACATCCCTTAGGATGTTCATAATGATAGATGTCATATCCACTACCATCATCTGATTTGATTACCGTGACTACCTCTATTGCAATAGTCTTACCCTTACCTCTTTGATAGGCACGTTCAACTTTCTTGCATCTCTTGTGATCATGGTTACTACCTTGTTCTTTAGAATCTTTAGTAATTTTTAGGACAACTTGAAATCTTCTATCCAGGGAATCCCATAACTGATCAACCTTGGCCATAATTTCAAATTGAAATTTTTAAAGTAGTAAGGTTTTTCTATTCACCACCTCATCAAGTGATGATTCTTTCTCATTTTCATAGAATCGAACCTCCCTCTTGCGAATGGATAGATCATGGTTGTACTCATCTACACTTTCTCACTTCCTCAACTCCTCTTCTTCTTTCACTACCTACTCAATCAATTCTTGGATCTTACAGGCACTTCATTATAATAGTCACCCTTGGGCATACACACCAAGAGTTCTCCTCATTTCTGATCGGAGCCCATCTATAATGTGGCAAAGTTGGTCCAGCTGAGAATAACCATGGCCAAGACATTTGTGCAATAAGGAATATTATCAACCAATGTTGGCATCCAAGAGTTCGTGTATCCCTTTTTTCCATCCTTGGATCCACCTTCTCAAGTTGGACACTCAGGAGTATGTTTGATATTTTTCATTGAGTAATTCAAGCATTATACTCCATTTTCTAATAGATTCTGATTCTAAGGACTAGTACCAATTCTTTGCTTCTTTAATGAGTGTCCTAGGGAACAACTTAAGTTTCTGCCACTCATTTTCTATATTTTGCAAGGCACATGCATCTTGAAAAGCTTGAAGATGGTTATGCAAATCTGAGTTGTATTCCCCTTCGAATCTAGGGATATTATTCATGTTTAGCCTCTTAATCTAACTATCCTTTATGTGCCTTGTGGGAATCCTCATTGCTTCTACAATGTTGAGCATGCTTCAAGTAGCAAGCAAAGGCTCATTGAGGCCTAGATTTCTGGTTCCTACAATGTCCTCTACTACCCCTTCATTCATGGTAGCAGGTCTCTCTTGACTACCCATGCCCTAGGTCTTGACTTGCCTGATGGTCCCTTTGATTATCTTAGTCCCATTGGTCACCTCCATTACAATCATGCTTCCTATGGTTGTGGTCAAATCCAAAACAGGAAGAAGATGATGAAGGAAAAGAGGAAGGAGAACTAGCATCACCACAGTGCCTACTACCCCATCTTCGACAATCACAGCCATGATCATGATCAAGTTTCTTGTCTACATTCCTACCCTAACTTACCTCCTTAGATCCTCCTTTGTCACTGAATCCATTCTTTCCAAAACCCAGATTATGAATCATGGATTGTAGGTTTTGTTTTTGACCTCCTTCACCGAAGTCAAAAAGAGGAGTTTCGTCAAATGGAAAACCCCTAAAGAAGAGTTCTCCACCATCCTTTTGGTATGGCAATTATAGGGAACAGTGAACCACTTTCCCTTCGCAGATTTATAGCATTTCTCTAACTGGTGATCCTTTAGACATTGTGCATCATTGGGATGATAATCCCTAGCGTTAGTATCTTGCACAACATACTCAGCATGAAGTTCTTAAAGGCCCAAATGCACAAGAGTTTGGTGGAGCATCACAGGAATAGCTCAATCTTGCAGCAACACAATGCTGCCCTTCATGTCATGCCACTACAACAGTTCATCCTGGTGCAGGATGAAGGTGAAGCTAGGTACATACTCATCAGGATGAGCTATACCACTAGATATTGTTGGGGCACCTACTGATTCACTTCATCAAATTTGGGCAAAGAATCATTCCTATGAGAAGAAGACATATTGGGTTAGAAAATAGCAAATGCAATGTTCGTCTTAAAATTATTGTAGTAATCTTAAGATGTGAAATGACTCTAAGCTTCATTCCAATGATCTTAAATAATTTCCATTAAGTCCTAGGTAGTGCACGTAACAACTAAAAGGTCCCTAGCAATGGAGCTAATGTTGAGTGATGAGGTACCCCTATGCATAACCACACAAATCACAAGTGTTCACGCATGATTTGGTTGAATTTCATAGACCTTAAGTTCTCAAGTATATTAGTTCTAAGATGTGGAATCTAATCGTGACAATCGTTGTCTTCTCAACTATACGTGTGGAGCTTAATTGTATGGTTAAGTATAATTAAGGCACATGATTTTTATCATTTTATATTTTATCAATTTAAACACCTAAAACAAGAATGAAAGATAAAGGAATTTAATATGTAATTAATCTACTACCTAGCTAGCCTAACACAAGTACCCTTTCCCACTCTCCGGACACATCCTGAATGCATATAGTGCTACTGGGTTACTAAAAGTTAAATGTTTCTAGGTTACCAAGCGCTACATGTATGCTCGAAGTGGTCATGCTTGTGTTCATTAACAACTGGAAATTAATTACTTAATTAAAGTGTATTAAGGTAAAGTGCATGAATATTAAATGCATTAAAAGATACATTAATCTATTCTCATTGCTGCAACGACTATCAAAAGGGCTCGTCTTTATTTCCATCACACTACTATGCTCAGGTACATTAGTGCTCGAACAAAGATCCGTACACACTTAGACTCCTATTGCAAGCACTTAGAAAAATTCTAACTCTGGAATGGCTAAACTACAAGAACTTCATTACTCTATGACAAAAACTAATGCCCAAATTGTGTGCCCAAGCACTATATTTATAGGTTGGCATATACCCCATGATATAAGATATTTGACATCACATCTTGGGATTCAATATTGGGTATCTGATATCAAGGCTCCAATATTGCATATCCGATATTGGAGCATGTCAAAACATGATTCATTAGGTGGTAAGACAATGTTACCCTATCAATTTCTACATTAAAAGTGTTCATCTTCATGGAATATGAAAGTGAAGTCAGGAAAGGATCAAGATGTGCATAAGTGACCCTCACATGCATTGCCATACTCTAATTATTGTTAGCATTGTCTTTGTCCTTGCCCATTGTGGGATTTCCATCTAGTGATGGGTTGCTAGATCTATGAGAGGCCCACCATGAATGAAGTAGTGTGTGGCTTAACAATATCAAATATTTCTAGAAGATAAATTGTTATAATCTTATCAATGATTGTATGAAATACTAAGTAAAGTAACTATTAGCATCATACACTGATCAAGATTCCATTTCATAATTGTAAAATTACAATATTCTAATCTTTATTGAAGAGGAATTTGCAGAATATCTTCTTAAAATTTTAAGCAGAAACACCATATATTTAAGCAAAATTAAATTAACTACTAGCAACATCTCCACCGATAAAGATTCCATTTCATAATTATAAAATTGCAATATCCAAATGTTCATTGATCAGGAATTTGCAGAATATCTTCTTAAAATTTTAAGCAGAAATACCATATATTTAAGCAAAATATAACAATCTGTCATATACAACTTAAACTCACCACATGTTAAAGTGCTTTTAGAGTGTAAATTCGTGATAGAGTTATCTTTTAGAGTGTAAATTCGTGATAGAGTTATCTGTCCGGTATAAATTTATATTAGCGATGTGAATATTGCATGGTTTCTGATAACTTCAATTATAAGAATTTAGCCCTTTGGTAAAGGGCTTGATAACCGGTTCTGGGCAGATTCAGAAACTTCTTCTTGCACAGCCAGCTCAAAATTTTCCTTGCTTTTCAGGACTATTTAGTAATTGACTTTGTTGCCTGGATAATGATAATATTCATAGGTAATATACCAACAAATTACTCAATGTTAAGAATGAGTGCCCATCTTTCTCAGGAGTTCACAGAATCTCTTTCCACCGAAAGAGCACAATCCATTGTTTCCAATGATGATGTCTATGGGATTTGGTAGATGGTGCACGTCCATGTCTATCATCTGAATAAAATGATGATGCCATTCATGATTATCTATCTCTGGGGCGGACGACAAACGTACGTGCTGCTAGGCAATGATGAGACCCGTAAATTTGGTATAATTAAATTAAATTAAACATTGTTCATGATTTCATAGATTGCTAGTGTTCAGTTGAATTCCTGTTAATTCTCATTTTAAATTACGTTGAACACCCAAAATTTTCATGCTCCTTGCAACCTGGCCATGTATCCAACATGGTTTCTGAATGATTGGGCATGTTGATGAATGGCAATTTGTTGAAAATCTGCAGTTTCGTTTTCACACAAATGTTTTTTCTGCGTCTCTACGACATATTAACCAAGACAAGAGTACGTCACTCAGGTTGTTTTTCTTCTCTTTTTTCATTTTGTAGTAAATGTCCAATTAAAACAGTAATGCGAATCTCAAAATCCTCGGATTCTGCAGCGGCTTATCTATTCAAAAAGTCCTGTAAACGCTGCACCAATAATCGCGCAGTAACTATTTTCAGCAAATAAATATAGAAACTTGACTGATCTTGGCTTCTGGATAGCCGTCTTCGTTTGTCTTTCCTTCAAGCTGGCCTGGACTGAAACGGAATCTTGCCGTGAATAAATTTGACGACTCAAAACATTTGGCTCCAACTGGCAGTATTATTTTTGGCATCTATCAGGAATGGTGGCAGTATTATTTTTGGCATCCATCAGGAATGGTTTGCTCTATCGTTTTGTCCTGAATTACCTCACTTGTTTTTAGATACAAGCTTGTATATAAGTGTACAGATCATGCAAACGTTTGCAAGGATTCGGACAAAACATTTGCAATTTTGGGCTGATTCTGTAAGCATGAGTGGGAGCACCAGTCAAATTATGTCCGTCACAGGGGCAGCTGGATATGTAGCGTCCTGGCTTGTCAAGTATCTGCTGGATGCAGGCTATCACGTGCGCGGAACTGTGAGAGATCCTGGTAAATTACCATGTCAAAATGAAATTTCGTGTATTTGGATCAACATGTTAAATTAACATAATGTATTTGTTTGGCTATGATTTTCCATCTCAAGCAGAACAGAATCTTCGATTGTTTCCATCCAAAGGACAGTTTCAATGTCCTGTTTAACCGAATCAAGTTACACTCCCGTGTTTGATAAAGGAAATGATCGCTAGCATGTTAAGATTTACATGCGTTATGTCAATGATTACTAGCTTTCTGATGTTCATGCATTGTAGATTTGTCCAAATATAAATTGTACGATGAAATCTTTCCTTTTCTTATTAAGACGAATGCATTCTAGATCTGTCAAGCTGGAAAAAATCTTGCCTTTTGTTATTAAGACAAACGCATTTTAGACGTGTCAAGCTGAAAAACAGTCGATATTTTGTTACTCAATTTTTTGTCCTCTCTGTTTTTTAGATGATGAGAGAATTTGCACTTGAAAAACTTGGACGGAGCAGAAGAGAGGCTTCCACTTTGCAAAGCTGATATTCTGGATTATGATGCTGTTTTAGATGCAATAAAAGGGTGTAGTGGAGTTTTCAACACAGCAAGTCCGGTTCCATGTACAAGAATTTCCAATCCTGAGGTATGGTATAGTTTTTGTTTATTATACGTTGATGACGCAGTGTCATTCATGTTGGACGATCTGGGTACATGAAATGTGTTATATAATATCAATGGCTTTGTTTTGCTTTAAAATTTGCTTTCATAAGTGTCCTTTTACTAGTCATCTAAAACAAAACTTTATATTATTTGTAAAACAATGCACTTTTTATTATTCGTAAAACAATGCACAACATGATGAATACATGTCCTTCTATTGAGAAAAGACATATCCTTCTATTGAGAAAAGACATACTTCTTGAGCAATTTCAGCGTGGCCGTGGCTATTTATTTTTATTATGCCATTTTGTATATTATTAAAATACGAGAAAGGTTTTAGTCGGGTGGATGGCTCTAATCGGTCACATAAAGTTGCACATATATTTTACCTTTTATTAACTTTGGGATCTAAATCCACTTAGGAATTGTGAGAGTTACTATTGTTTATCATGTCATTGGTATAAATAAATGTGGAAGTTGGTCATATAACACTTTTTGGTTGAAACCCTTTTTAATTTCATGATATTGTTATGAAAAGTAGTTAAATTTGAAACAAACACTTGAATGCATGAATAGTTAGGCATCTTAGACCATATTTCATGGTACATAAACTTTTTTAAAATGGATGCCTTATATCAAGATATTTTATAATGACTAAATATACCAAATACATCCAGGAGATCCAATGAGTCTTTTCAAACATAATAAAATCTTAATCTTGGTTTCCTATTAATGTTACGCATGAGCATGTGTAAAAAATTGTAATTAAAATCCTTCTGTAAAGAGATAATAGTATATCCAATTCTTTATCCATTGCCTAGCTTTTAATTGAATGCTTTAAAATATTTAATGCTAAAGACTTCCTATTATATTACATATGTATTTGTGATTTACGTCCAATGCTTTTCTAAAATCTTCTCACAAGTAAATTCTTGTCTTTATTTTAGGAGACAATGATAAACCCTTGTGTAAGAGGAGCTTAGAATGTCTTTAAAGCATCTATATTGTCAAAGGTGGAACATGTGGTAATGACATCCCCCTTGGTAGCTATCATTTTTAATCCAAATATCTCTAAAGATAAACCTTTAGATGAAGCAAGCTAGTCAAATCTTGAATATTGTAAAAAGAATGATCTTAAGTTAATTAAATTTTCTTGTTTATCTATGTGCCTGTAAGAGTATGATTCAATAATATTTAACTCTTATTAATTTTTTCAATCTCCTAATAAAATATTGAAAGCATTTATAAGTCCTTTTAACCTTAAATGTAAGTCCGAATTTACAATCTTTTACAAAATTGGGTATTCATGACCATAGAATTGACCACCTTGAATAAAACTAACATCCAACTCCTCTGGAGGCTAAAGGGTGAGAGAGAAGGTTCAATGATCATGAAGGGTCCTTGTCGCATGGTGCTACTACTTCTTCCTTGGTGAAGATAGTCCTGCTTCCAATCCACACTTTCCACTACAATCATAACAAAATCACGGATTAGTGTGCAATGTATAACGTATAGCTTTTAGGTACCTTGTCTTATTGGTAGTTACACTTGGCTAGGTTGTGATTATGGTGGATTGATTCCTTTAATAGTGTTAGCAAGAAGACTGAAAAATAGGGTGAAATGGATAAGTGGTTCATTATTAAATTCTAAAAAGTCCAAACGTGATTAAATGCATGAAGGGGATTAAAGAATTCACAATAATAAAAAGAGGGTTTCACTGAAAAATGTTAAGTTAAGTGGTGACTGATCCAACACGGGTAAAAACCAGTTAACAGCAGTTAGAGCAGTAATTAACAGCAGTGAGCAATAGTTAGCAGTAGTTAACAGCAGTTAGAGCAATAGTTAACTAGTAGTTACTGGTCCAGTTTCCGTTCTCTTCCGTAACAGCCCAAAAACGTTGTTGTTTCCATAATTGTATCTAGCAATTATTATTTAATAACAATTCATGTATTTCCAGTGGTGTGCTTGCTTAAACGCCACACAAAGCTATGTGTGTTGCCTGTGTTTTCTTTTTTCTTCGGTTCTTTATCTATTCCTAAATTTAACAACTAGTATCAAAGCCATGGATCAGTGGGAGCAATGGCATTCGAGGACTGAAAAGTCCGGATCAACAAATTCGATGGAACAGACTTTAGGTTTTGGAAGATGCAGATTGAAGATTATATATATCAAAAGAAGTTGCATGAACCGCTGCTAGGGAAGAAGCCAAATCAAATGGATCAAGAAGATTGGAATCTCTTAGATCGCCAGGCACTTGGTGTGATTAGATTGACATTGGCAAGAAACGTCGCATTCAACATTGTTAATGAGACAACCATTGCAAGTTTAATGAAAACGTTGTCAAGTATGTCTGAAAAGCCATCTGCTGCAAACAAGGTATATTTGATGCCTCGGTTGTTCAATCTAAAGATGGGTGAAGGTGCATCAGTTACAAATCACATCAATGAATTCAATACGATAATTAGTCAATTGAATTCAGTGGCAATCACCTTTGAAGACGAAATCCAGGCATTGATTTTGCTGTCATCTTTGCCAGAGAGTTGCTCTGCAACAATGACTACTGTGAGTAGCTCATCAGGTACTTTAAAATTAAAGTTGAATGATATTCGAGACTTGATTCTTAGCGAGGACATTCGCAGAAGGGAGTCAAGCGAATCCTCAGGGTCTACTTTGAATACAAAAAGCAGAGGTAGGAGCTCACAACGTGGTCAAAACCATGGTAATGGTAGATCGAAGTCCAAAGGCAAAGGAAAATCTAAAAATCACAGGGAAGTTGTTTGCTGGAATTTTGACAAGAAGGGTCACTTTAGAAATCAGTGCAAGGCACCAAAGAAGAAGAAAAATCACACTCAAGATGATGAATCAGCGAATGCAGCAGAGGAAATTATTGTTGATGCTTTGATTTGCTGTGTGGATAATCCCATTGAATCTTGGATTCTGGATTCAAGTGCTTCATTCCACTCCAATCCATGCAAGGAATTGTTACACAATTATGTTGCAGGGAAGTTTGGAAAGGTTTATCTTGCAAATGATGAACCTTTGAATATTGTGGGGAAGGGTGAAGTTCAAATAAAGATCACCCAAGGGATGCAATGGAAATTGCAAGATGTAAGACATGTTCCTGGAATTAAGAAAAATTTAATCTCCATGAGTCAGATGGATTTGGATGGGTATTCAACAACATTTGGCGATAAATCATGGAAGATTACCAAGGGAAACTTGGTTGTTGCACGAGG
The DNA here is from genome assembly GCA_015680685.1 of Gnetum montanum. Taxonomy (NCBI): domain Eukaryota; kingdom Viridiplantae; phylum Streptophyta; class Gnetopsida; order Gnetales; family Gnetaceae; genus Gnetum; species Gnetum montanum. The sequence continues at coordinate 864,291 of MNCI01021779.1, forward strand.
CAGTAAGGTGGGAACACTGTACATGACTACAGTAAAGAAAGATGCAGTTACAATTGCTAACTATGATGGTGATTCATTCCTATGGCACTAAAGACTTGGGCACATGAGCGAAAAATGTATGAAGTTGTTGGCTTCAAAGGGAAAGTTACCAAAGTTTAAGTGTGATGATGTTGGCTTGTGTGAAGATTGTGTTTATGGAAAGCAAAAACGAGTTACTTTCTCAAAGATAGGGAGGATACCACAAACTGAAAAGCTTGAACTGGTGCATTCAGATGTATGGGGGCCAGCTCCAGTGAAGTCTCTTGGAGGCTCAAGCTATTATGTCACCTTCATTGACAATTCCACTAGGAAGGTATGGGTTTATTTTCTTAAAAATAAATCTGATGTGTTTGCTACTTTTAAAAGGTGGAAAGCTGAGGTAGAAAATCAGATTAGTTTAAAAATAAAATGTCTGAAGTCAGATAATGGAGGGGAATATGATAGCCAAGAATTCAAGAATTTCTATTCAGAAAATGGGATTAGGATGATCAAGATAGTTCCAAGAACGCTAGAGCAAAACGGTGTTGCTGAACGGATGAACAGAACCTTGAATGAAAGAGCTAGGAGCATGAGAATATACTCTGGGCTACCAAAGTTCTTTTGGACAAATGCAGTTAACACAACAGCCTACCTCATTAATCGAGCACCTTCAGTTCCATTGGAGTTTAGAATACCAGACGAGGTATGGACTGGAAAGGAGGTAAATCTTTCACATTTGAAAATTTTTGGGTGTGTCTCGTATGTGCATATTGATTCAAATGATAGAGATAAGCTTGATCCTAAAGCCAAGAAATGTTATTTTATTGGCTATGGTTCCGATAATTTTGGTTATCATTTCTGGGATGATCAAAATAGGAAAATTATCAGACACAGGGATGTCATTTTTAATGAACACATGGTGTACAAGGATAGGTTCGGTTTAGAATCCAACATTGCAGGGAAGCAAGAAAAGGAATGTGAGAAGGCTGAACTGGAAGAGATATCTGAGAGGGATGTGGATGGAAGGACTCAAGCAAATCCTGGAAACAGGATAGCTGAAAATGAAAATGACGTTGCAAAAACAGCCACACCAGAGCCTTAGTTGAGAAGGTCTGCAAGAACACCAAAGCCTAGAGAAAGATACTTTCCCTCATTACATTACTTATTGTTGAATGATGCTGGGGAACCAGGATGTTTGGATGAAGCAATGCAGGCAACATATTGTGTTGAGTGGGAGGTGGCTATGAGAGATGAGATGAAGTCACTCCACAAAAATATGACATGGACACTAACTGAGTTGCCAGAAGGAAAGAAGGCATTGCAAAATAAGTGGGTGGACAGGGTCAAGGAAGAACATGATGGTAGCAAAACATACAAAGCAAGGTTAGTAGTTAAGGGTTTCCAACAGAAAAAGGGAATTGACTACACAGAAATTTTTTCACCTGTAGTAAAGTTGACTACCATTAGAGTAGTGCTAAGTATTGTGGTTGCTAATGATTTGCATCTAGAGCAACTAGATGTCAAAACTGCATTTCTACATGGTGACCTCGAAGAAGACATTTACATGACACAACCATAAGGCTTCCAAGTTCCAGGGAGCGAAAATCTTGTGTGTAAATTGAAGAAAAGCATGTATGGGTTGAAGCAGGCTCCAAGGCAATGGTACAAAAAGTTTGATGGATTTATGTGTAAAAATGGCTTTGCTCGAAGCAAGATGGATCAATGCTGCTATTTCAAGAATACTAATGACTGTTATATAATATTTTTGTTATATGTTGATGATATGCTAGTTGTAGGGACTAGCATGAAGGAGATCAATAACTTAAAGCAGCAATTGGTAAGAAAATTTGAGATGAAAGACTTGGGGCCAGCTAAGTAGATACTTGGGATGAGAATATCTAGAGATAGATCAGAGGGATTGCTGAAGCTATCTCAAGAAAAGTACATAGGAAAGTTGCTGAAATGGTTTAGTCTTCAAGATGCCAAGATCAGAAATACTCCTATGGGAAGCCATGTTCATCTCTCCAAGGAGCAGGCACCAAAGACAGATGAGGAGAGAAAACACATGGCCAAAGTACCTTATGCTTCAGCAGTTGGAAGCTTGATGTATGTTATGGTATGTACTAGGCTAGACATAGCTCATGTAGTGGCCAAAGTACCTTATGCTTCAGTAGTTGGAAGCTTGATGTATGCTATGGTATGTACTAGGCCAGACATAGCTCATGCAGTGGGAGTTGTTAGCAGGTTTATGTCTGATCGAGGAAGAGAGCATTGGGAAGCTGTAAAGTGGCTCCTAAGATATCTGAAAGGAACTTCAGGTTTGACACTTTGTTTTAAAAGGAACAGCATTACTCTACAAAGTTTTTTCTAATGTGGATCTGGGAGGTGACTTGGATAGCAGGAAGAGCACCACTGGTTGTCTCTTTACCGTGGGCAACATGGCTATGAGCTGGATGTCTCGACTTCAGCAGAGCATTGCTCTCTCAACCACAAAAGCAGAATATATGGCTATCTCAAAAGCTAGAAAAGAGATGATTTGGTCGAAGGGTCTTCTAAAATAATTGGGTAAGATATAGGACAGCAATGAGCTTTTCACTGATAGTCAAAGTGCCATACATCTAGCTAAAAATCCAGTCTTCCATTCCAAATCCAAACACATTCAGCTAAGGTATCATCATATCCGGGAATTGATAAATGATGGAACATTATTGCTGATAAAGATTCCTAGTTCAAACAACCCTACAGACATGTTAACCAAGGCAGTTACCTTTGCTAAGCTGAAACTTTGCACAACCTTAGCAGGCCTCCATGCTTAGCAATGAGGAGGCATTATTTTTTGTTTGATCAGTCTCCAAGTGGGAGATTCTTAAGTTAAGTGGTGACTGATCCAACACAGGTCAAAACTAGTTAACAACAGTTAGAGCAGTAGTTAACAGTAGTGACCAATAGTTAGCAGTAGTTAACAGCAGTTAGAGCAATAGTTAACCAGTAGTTACTGGTCTAGTTTCCGTTCTCTTCCGTGACAGCCCAAAAACATTGCTGTTTCCATAATTGTATCTAGCAATTATTATTTAATAACAATTCATGTATTTCCGGTGGTGTGTTTGCTTAAACATCACACAAAGCTGTGTGTGTTGTCTATGTTTTCTGTTTTCTTCGATTCTTTATCTGTTCCTGAATTTACCAAAAAACGTTGTCAAGATGTGTGCAATTGGATGTCATTGATGGGGGCACACAAAAGGATTTAATTGTGAGAATGTCTAAGGATAAAGGACTTAACTAACCCAACCAAAAGGTATGCAAGTGGGTCCTCCCCAAAGCAAGCACATGCCCTTTATTGCCCATGCATAACCTCAAAGTAATGGTTACAAAAAGTTAAGTACAAAATCCTGACAGAAACTACCTAAGAATTTCAACACATCAAACCAAGACATTAAATAAGAACATGAAACCAACAATGAGGTGAGGCATGGAAAGAATAGATGAATGAAAGAGAGAGTGGAATGGAGTTCCCGATTAAGGTCACATAAAGTCCTTTGTGAATTTTATGGTTAAATGACCTAATAAAATCCATCCTTAGTCTAAACAAAAACTAACCATGTTTAGTGACTTTGCAATGCCACTCTAAGACTAGTCCATCCTCTTGAGAAATAAGAGTGCTCCCACAAACCAACCACTATTTCTTATTTAAGAAGAAAAGAAAAGTAAGAAGTGAGAGAGGGCTTTAGTTAGACAGGAGCTTCAGGCATGGATAACATGGCCTTCTAGTCTCATAACCAATGCTTGTAGCCTATTTATCTTATCTATGATGTGTGCTTTGAATTTCCATCATTTTTTATGGGAAAAACACCATGCAAAGACTTATTCAACATCCTATTTTTGGTTAACATAGAACAGTAAGAAATCCATGAAAACTACATGCACCTAAGTAAGAAAAAAGGCAAAAGAAGTGTTAAGTCCCCTTGAAGTCACACTTTGTTCAAACCTTTGAATCCTTTCCAAGTTCAAAAACTACCAAGGTCATAATTTCATTAAAGTTTTATTAATGGAAAAGGGACCACATACTTCCAAAACAAGGAAAACCATAGTGTTTGTAGATAGGTGGATGTTGTGGACTCATTGCCTATTTCATAAAAAGGAAACCATGTCTGATGAGTAATTATTTGGGGTGACCGCGATATCGCGTACGCGATATCATAGCCTGTCTCCTCATCTATAAATAAGAGGTAGACAAATGAGTTAAAGGCATCATAGATCATTAGTTTTAGTTTCATTTTACTTTTCATTTTCTTTCTCTCCCTTTTCCTCTCTATGTATGCCCACAGTGTGGTGAATGTAATTGTACGGCATCCTTTATTCGAGTGTGACATACTTGGACACACACATGACTGGCAATAAAGATCGAGATTACTGAAACACCGTGAAAAATTTGCGAGTCGGCCTCAGGCAATGATTCGCAATTCAAGCAAGGGCGCAGGTCAGCATTCTAGAGGGGGGAATAAGACAGAGCAACACCAAGAGGCGCGTAGCATCAAAGTCTGTAACTTCTTGTGCAGATTCCTAATCTTTCTACGCTTTTGCTGTTTACGCTATATCACGCGACGTAGCGTAATGGCGTTTAGCGTGATGCTGTTTAAACATAGTCCGGCATCAGAAGGATAGGTACTTCGGCATAGGGAGAAGCTTAAGCAGTGTGATACGTGACTTCTTGTGTATTTTGCTAAGTCTTTTGTTCAAGGACAGGTTTACGCTCTATTACGCACGGTAGCGTAATAAGCTCCAGAACAATCAAAGGCAAAGTCTAAGAAAGTGCGATTGCTCATCATACGCTCATCACGCAACGCAGCGTATCATAGCGTATTGCATCACCAAGCTAAACATTGTTTACGCTTCATCACGCGCAGCCGTGTAAGCAAGCGTAAAATAGCTTTAACTCCATTGTTTCCATGTTACGTTATGCTCATACACGCAACACAGCGTAAATGAGCATAATATAACCCAAAGACAGTTGAGACAGGCCCGACGAGCATCTCTTCTTCACACGCACAATACGCGAATGAGCGTATTGTGCGTAGTCATGAAGTTTGACGCAAAAATGGTCAAACCAACAATGCCCGAAACACTCGGAACACACGTCATCAGGGTTGCACCTTTTCCACAGAGCGTCGCAGCCTATAAATACCCCAGTTGACAAAGATACAAGGGTTGGCAAATCAGAGAAGCAAAGGCATTTTTCCGAGCACCAGAGCACTTGTCACTTTTGGAGCAGAGATACAGAGAGTAGCGCTTTGGCAATTGTTGACAGCATGACCTTACAACAGAAACAGAGCACAGTTCGCTTTGAGCACCGATGACAGGAGCAATCGTTTTACTGGGAAGACTCTATCGGTCAGAAATAGTTGATTGGTAGACGTCAGAGCTTGGCCTTCCTTGCATCCCGGCTTTAGCCCACGAGGTAGATCGGACTTCTGTTTGGACCGTTTTGCTTGTTGTTTTGTGCCTGCTTCATATCCAACAATCGGGGTCTCCCCAGTGTAATTTCTCATACAAAATATACACTTTTTCAAGTCAAAGCGCAGATCTTGAAACTACGTGCTTCTCTTATGTCAGCCTCCTCTTATCGTGTTTAGCGTTATCATCGTTGCAATTCGTCTACATCGTTTTCCCCTCGATTTACGATTCCTCAGATCAGATCGTTTTCACGAAATATTCATCGGTTTACTGATTAGTAAGTCCTTGTCTAATCGACAAGACCGTTCAGGGCACCGCAGATTCGTTTTTCCAGCATAGCCCTCGCACGGATCCGTGGTTAAAACTGTGTACACAGGATTCGTTCGGTATTTTCCAGCTGCCGATGTTTTCCGTCGTTACAGTTTTCTGGCGCTAGAAGGAGGGCTTAGGTTCCGATCTGAATATTTCAGGTAGCCCTATTAGCGATCCATACCCTAAACCATAGACGTAATACCTCCAGGGAAGTTTACGGCAGATCATGCGGTGTAGATCGGTCTCAACAACGGTTCCTTTGGAATCCTACAGGGTAGAAAGCCTATCTGTGATCTTATTGCCAGCCATTTTTAGATCTGATTACCAGTCACCGTCAATCTCATTAATCAATGGATTCCTTTTTCACAACCAAAACCGCCATGGTCCCTGCCGATTTGGGTGCCACATCTGTGAACCCTATCGCAGTCACAAGACCAGCTCCTCGCTCAACAGGATCTCAAGGGCCATTACGCCGATCATTGAGGCTTCAGGGAAAAGAGCCCATCTTTACGGTTATAACCCCTGAAGAGTACAACTTTATATGCATTAAGATCCAGACGAAGCTAGCTCTCAGCCGAGCCGAAGTCGAAGCAAAGCGAAACTTTGAGGTGGTCCACCGAGGGGGCCATGATTGCAAGCCAACAGCTTACGACATCATTTCCTTGACCGAACACCAACATGAACTCATTACACATTTGGTCATGGCCAAGGGCCAGGCGGCACAAGCTGTGGTGGAGCCCTAGCATGGGGAAGAGGAAGAGGATGAATTGGCAGCCCAATCAGAACATTCGTTCCATACTCTGAGCCCCCAAACGTATATAAATCCCTTGTTTCCTTTCAACGGAGAAGCCGCTCCTCTTGACCCAGCCATGACCGCACAGGTGCATTTCCCTGCCATGCCGCAGGCCACCACGTAGCCATCTGGGCCTCAAGCATAAATACCACACAATAACATGGGGGCGGCTTCGTCACTGCGGGTTCTCCGCATTCCGGCGGTGGTCCCCGTGACCACCGTGTCCCATTTCATCCCGCAGATTTTTCCGCCTCCGCCACCTCCAACTCAACCGATCACCATAGCTGTTCAGCCACAAACATACATCCAACAGCCGACCGCAGGTCAGTGGGCCAACCCGGCGGCGCAACATACCTAGTCTATGGTCTATGGTGTGCAACCCCCGATTGCACCTGCAACGCAAGTTCCACAGGCGGTACCGCAGTATCCTCATCCCTATCTCATGCAGCAGGCGACGGCTAACCCCTTTGCACAAGCCAGCGGGTGGTGGTCTTCACAGGCTCCCTTGCCTGCTAGGATCCCCGCCCCACAAGCAGCCAGTCAGCCGATCCCGTCATTTCCGTTCCCTCGCGCCGCCCTCCCGGTCCAACCTCCTATGCCTTCTGCGCAGACACCTTCGTCAACGGGTCTGGACCAAGCCTTCCAGCTTATACAGACTCTCACCGAGGAGGTTTGACGCCTCAAAGCCGCTGGTTCTGATACTATTCAGATCATGGACTTTTACCAGGATGATCCGATTAGTCCAGCGGTCCCTATGCTGTCGTTACCGCCAGGGATGTCTCTACCTCATTTTACCAAGTACAATGGGGAGGGGGATCCCAACGCTCACTTGGTCATGTTCAGGTCTAAGTCCTTGTTATTGCAACAATAGCCACACACCATCATCCGAGTCTTTGCAATGTCCCTAACAGGGAAAGCTTTGGATTGGTACCGAGCCCTCCCACGCTCTTCCATGTCAACCTTGGAAGAGCTGCTGACCCAATTTGTGACCCGCTTCAGATATAACTTGAAACCAGAAGTCACATTGGATCAGCTCATGGGGGTGAAACAAGACCCGCTCGAGCCTGTCCAAAGGTTTATACAGCGTTGGAATGCAACCTTGAACGAGATCCGCGAGCTGATCGCGGATTCGCATCTACTTGCTATATTCAAGGGGGCAGTCAATGACTTTATTAAGTCAAAACTGTATTATCTTTCCCCCGACTCTCTATACCAGGCCTTCGCTCAAACTAGAAGCATCTAAGATGCTGCGGAGGCCAGCAAAGACCCGGTGTATGTCGCCTACAAGAACGTGCATAACAAGGGCAAAGACAAGGGCAAAGCAGCGACAACAACAGTAGCTGCAATGACTGAGAATACAAAGACTAAGAACAAGAAGGCACCCACGGTGCCTCCCGAAACCACGGCTGGTGCCGACACCAGCCAAGACACAACTGCCCCTGAAAAGGCCCCCTAGCCTAAGCCAAACTTTGAGCGTAAGGATCGTTCAAAGTACACGGCATTACTTGTAAAGCATTCTGAACTGCTGAAACAACTGTTAGGGGCAAGGCACATTCAACCTAAGAAAGTGTCTGAGGAGGCTCTGAAGCATCACAGACGTCATTGTGAACTGCTGAAGAACCCTTCTCTAGCCTTACCTAATGAACCACCAGTTCCAAGATCTTTCAGGCTGGACCGTTTCTGTGACTACCACCAGCTGTGTGGTCACGATACAGATTACTGTTGGGCGTTGAAAGACGACATTCAACGTATGCTGGACGATGGTTTACTCAGGTTAGACAGCAGCAACCCGACGCATCCCGAAAACCAAACGTTGCACGTGTATAAAGACCCGTTGAACACAAACGATGATCCTTATACAATCACCGTGGTAAGTACGGACATTGAGGGGAGGGAACCGCCAAAACAACCTTTTGTTTTGCGTATCCCTGCCAACTCACCAAGGGGGCCAACCATTTCACCGGTAGCTAGTGGGGTCTCGAGGCCACCCTTCATTATACGGGCACCTTCTCGGGTACACTCTCAGTCACGCAGCAATACCCAAGCCGCGGCCTCGTCCGCGCCCATGCCCAGGGCACCCTTTATTATCAGGGTGCCAAAACTGCAGGCTGCTCCTCTCACGCAGGGGCAGACCTCCACCCAAAAGCGTCAACCCTCACCTCCCAAACAAAAGGGAGAGGACACAAACGCAACGAAAGGCCACTCTATGCTTAGCTTCCCTAAGCCTAGGCCCTTGGCCTCTGTGCCTTCACCTGTACCTCAGGGGCAGGATAAAGGTGCGGAAACGCAACCGCCTTCTCTTGGCAAGAAGAAGAACAGCTCCCCGGCTAACACCATTCCACCCTGAGAGATTCGTCTGTTGGGCCGAATGGAAGAAGACAAGGGGAAAAAACAACCTAGCTGGGAGAAGGACCTCCTCGACGCATTTACGCAAGTTAAACAGGCTCTCAAACAAAAAAACACAATGCTAAGCCTTTATGACCTACTTATGACGTCTCGAGAACACCGTGAGGCTATGGTTCGCATGCTGACATCCATATCAGTGGATGAAAGCTTGCCAGCGGAGGAGGAAGCGATACATGCTGTCATGTTTCCTTCCGAAGCTAAGCAACCTACGCCTTCCTCGCTGACCTTCCACGACGGGTCTATCAAAGATGACCCTGAGAAAGGTCAGGTAACCACTGAACCTATGTTTATCACTATCCGGGTCGGTCAATACAAGATCCGGAGAGTGCACGTAGACGATGGCGCGGCTACCAACGTCATTCCCTATTCCATCGTGGATAGGTTGGGTCTGGTCGACCAGATCACACCCACGACGATGGCCTGCGTAAAATCGTTCAACGGGGCACGAGTTTAGGTCAAGGGGACAGTGCGCATTGAGTTTATGGCAGGGGATCAATTCCAAACAGAGGCCACTTTCTTAGTCATCGAGGAGATGCCAGGGTTCAACCTGATCTTGGGGAGGTCGTGGTTAGCCCAGCTAAGGGCAGTTTCGTCACCGATACACCAAGAGATACATCTTCCCTATGCCGGAGGGAAGGTTGTGATACGCGGTGACGAAATCACCCCCAAGACCATCAATAATATTGAAGAAGAACAGGGTAAGGAGATAGAAACGACTGATGAACAAACCTGTCTCCAAGCCCCTCAACAAGCTGATAGTAATGACGATGGTCTAGCTTGGGCTGACCTGCCATTTCCGGATGACAGCGTAGAGGAGTCAAACCATAAGTCTCCTCGCCCTTACGCGGCGCTCAACGTAAAGGCCATCAAAAGACAATTGCGTATCGATGGTTGAACGATGGTCTTTGCGTACTTTACCTTTTTCTTAACGGATTGTCATGGTTATTACTTAGCAAATTTCCTTTCATGCATTGTCACGTTACTTTCGTTTACAGTTCTTACGCTTGTCATTTATCTTCACACCGTTGTCTCTTTCATACGCATGGCATTCACGTTTCTTGATTACTTTAGCACAATTACGTGAAATTCTGTGCCAATATCATTTACGCTTTTCGTATTACGCACTGGCTTGCAACGGCCTTAAACTAGTTATACAGAATGGTATGCTATCACTCTTCGCGCTTGCTTATGCAGTAGGCCCACAACGGCCTTAAACTAATTACTAGATTACACAGAATCGTATGATGGCCCGCAACGGCCTTAAACTAGTTACACAAAATTGTACACTATGACTCTTTACGCTTGATTACGTAGCAGGCCCGCAACAGCCCTAAACTAGTCCTAGTTTACGCAAAACCATATGATGGCCCGCGATGGCCTTAAACTAGTCACTAGGTTACGCAGAATCATGTAATGGCCCGCAATGGCCTTAAACTAGAAATTATGCTTTATCATTATCACTTAGGTGAACTTCGCAACAATTATGCTCGCACTTTATCGGCAAAACGCAAAAAAGAAAAAAAAATGTGTAACTGACATGTAACACATCCACCAGGTTTTATAACACATCTTTTCGTAAAATGATATTGCACTCAACATTAATAAAACTATGCGTAAATTATAATTACGCATTTCCCCTACTGCCACTATCACCGATATCCCTTAAGTCTGGATCCAACGCTAATGGATCGTCCTCCAATGGGTCGTCGTTTCTAGGAATGATTCTCTCACGAAGAATGTCCTCTTTGCGAGATCCTCGTTCCGACACCAGCTCCACGGACGGACGCTCTTCATCGTTGTGTTCTTCTATTTCTTCTTCTGCCTCTTCCTCTACTTCTTCTTCTGCTTCTGCCGCTCCCTCTGCTAACTCCTCAGCTTGTTCGTCTTCCCTATCCTCAGATGGTACCTGAACACAGTAAGCACATTAGCTACACAAGACTTAACATCATAATTAGAAACGCAAACTCAGTCGCGCGTAAACATACTTGTGACGGCCCTGCTTCCGCAGCAAAGGGAAGCTTGTCCAGGCTAGCCCACAGGCGCTTCATGATCTCTTCCTCTGTTAGATCTGGCCATACATCCTCTCCCAAGGTAGGTCTAGCCTTCACTTTCCCTTTCTCCACGCTGCTCCGACGGGGTGGGTCCGGGAAGAAAGTAGGGATTGTAGCCTGACCCCCAGGGAGAGTCACCTCCCTTTCCGGGGACGCACTTACAGTCACCTACTCTTCGAACTTCTTGAAGGCTTCGGAAGCTCCGATGACATCCAGAAAGATCTCCAAGGATTGGGTCCTAACGGCAAAATCGCGGTAGAGCTTCCGATAAGCAATGCTCTCCCGCTTGTACAAGTGCTTGTGGTCCTTCTCCTTCTGCCCCCATTCTTGCACGCTTGCACAATAGTCCCTCCAATCCTGGCTTTTCTGCACTAGGAGTTCTATCTGCATCCACTGCTCTATTAACGCTCGACTGGTTTGTACGCTGTTTTTGATGGCTGTCTAATCCCGGGAGTAATCGACAACAGCAGTACGCCAGTCTTCATCCCCTGTTGCTCGCGCCTGTAGGAAGTCGCACGCGATTTTAAGTCTCCGACCTCTTTGGTCAGAGACTCAACCCTCTACTCTAACCTCTGCAACCTTTTCCACAGATTCTCATTAACGCCCTTACTCTCCCATAAGGAGCGTGTTGAGCGTAACGCACATTTACGCATTTCCTCATAAATGTGATGTGGCACGGCTGCTTCATTGGATGGTGACTCCACTGTGTCCAAATCAATGGGCTCAGTGGGATCCCATCAGAGGTGAGCTCCTAACAGAAACAATCATCAGTGCTGGTGACACATTACCATCGTGTAACATCACAAACTGACTATGATCATAATGTACCTGCTCCAGGTTCGACGCGTTCCAGGCACTTGATCATGTCGCTGACAACGCCTTCCATGAAGGTAAATTTATCAAGGAAGTCTCTCCATGCTCTGCTCGCAGCAACAGACGTGGACACCTCCTCTTCTCCTGTAGCGTAATCCAGTTACAAACCTCATTTATTGATAAAAATCCTGCAAACACGCTAACACACCATTACCTCTACCGGTGACAGTGGTGACTTCGCCAACATCTTCCGTATCCCTTTCCCTTTCACGCACTTGAGTCTGTGCGTCGCTGGTTCCAGTAGCTGGGGCCTCCTCACGCACCAGAGCTTGTACGCGGCTCACGCTAACAGTTGGGGCCTCTTCTTCCAAAATTGAGGTCCCCTCCCTACGACTTAGTGTCACTACCCCCGTCTCAGGGGTCAGTTCTTTCGTAATTTTTGCTGGTCATGTCATAGCACCTTAGTATATCATGACAAAACATCTAAACTAACATTGCGTAATATAATTCTTTCACGCTTACCAGGCGGAGGATTACTCTGCTGAACTTTAACTGCCACAGTCCGGCCTGCGTCACTCTCAGGGGCCTCGGCTATGCGGAGCCTTTTACATCGAGCTGCAGGTTCTACAATCTCTTCCGCCAGGCGTTTCCCTCACAAGGCATCGCCGGTGTAAGTACGCATTATCCCGCCTACACTGTCGAGGCCTCACACTTGGGGCAAACCCTTGGTCGTTATAGACAACAACTCCCCGATCCCTTCCGGTGGATCCTGCCCATGGGTAGTGCTGAGAATGTGGGCAATCCAAGGTCTAGATAGCTGGTCTCGGTCCTGCTGCACCCAGACCCCATTCCTTTGGATGACCAGAAACTCAGTAAACTGCTGGAGGCAAGCTATGAAGAAAGCGTAATGCACGTTGCAACGAGACTCAAGCTTCTGGCAAAGCTTGATCATCTCATTACGCAGTCCCTTGGCAAAATAGCTTGCCCAGTTGAACTGGGTCCCCTCCTCCAGAACCTCTCGCATAATACGGGTTTGTTCTACAGAAAAGAACTTCCCCTACGAGAGGGTTTTGGGGAAGGTCCGGGCCCGGAAAAGGGGATAAAGTGTCTTGGCGGGGCCCATCTCGAATTTTTCGTAGGGAAACCCTTTAGTCTCCTTTGGGATCCTTACCCACTCCTTCAGCCAGTCCTGGAAAGTGGTGCTCCTCTTCACCTTCTCACTTATGGGAGGGCCGTCTGAGGGGCCAAAGAGGTCCGTGAAGAGCTGAGCGTTGATGTTAAAGCTTACGCGCACGTTATGTACGCGTGTCCAGAAACGCTCGGCCTTTTCGTTGAAAGAGTTGACCAGGGTTAGCATTTCACTGGTGGGGACATCAGGAGTTGTAGCCAAAAATAGGTGCATTAGCCCTGCCTCTCAGATCTTGGAGGTCACCGTGACTGGGGCCACCGAGTGGCCGAGCCAGCACTGTGCGTCTTTGATGTCGCCGTAGCGGAAAAGGATAGTGTTCGCCTAGCGGCTGAAAATCGTAAGGGTAATCTCCCGAGATTCCCTAACTGCACCACATGAAGCACAAATTAACCAAAGCTCTATTACACAATGTCCACAATCTACAATAACATTACGCAGTAATCAACTACACCACAGCCTTACCGGGGTCGAATGGCAATGAAAATGGCGGGAGTTCCCTCTGCACGTCCTCGACGGTAAGGGGCGGATCTAAGGTCCAGTCATCGTGTAGCCACCCGAGTCTTTGGCAATTCTCAAAAGCCCTAGCGTAATGGGTTGGGTACTCATGCATGTCAAAGCCGATCTGCTCTATAACGCCAGCGCGCACGTTGCTAGTTGTGGTAAACGCCATTATCACTGTTTCGGCCCAGGATAACACATCCCCATCTCCAACTAACCTGTTGTCCTGAATAAAGAACCTGTACCATACAACATAGGCTTATTTTACATTTTACACATGGGCTTCTCTTATATTTCACACCGAAAACAGACATCAAACAAAATAGAAACATAGACAGTTAACAAAATTTGCTTACCCGCCTGCGTAGTACACCGTGCCTTGTGGGTTCTGGAAACAGGTCGAGACATGGCGAGCCATGAACAGTGTGTTATATGCATGATAACAGCTAAATCGGGTCATTTCCCAAATCCAGTTTAAGCTCCTTAAGCCCCAGGCGCTGAGCTCTCAGTCCTCGGGACGACCCATATCGATGGCCCCATCTGTCAAAAAGGCCAGAATCCTTTGCGCAGAACCCACCAGCAGGTGCTCTAACAGGGCACCAGCGATGTCATCAAACAAATCAGACCACACGATGATGCTGAAGTTGCGCAGCAAGAACTGCAGAAACTCCAGCGCACCCTGTCGAAACCATATTGCCTTCCCTTGCAACCGCGTGTGCGGGGGAGGGACATTGGGAACGATGGGGTTTATAGAACACAGAACCCCAACGATATCCAACACAACCAAAATGGGCTTTAGCGCAACGCTGTACAGAAAACCCAATACATACATCAAAACACCCATCCACATATGCACTACTACTATAGAAAACTTCTGAATTACACCTAGTTATCCAGGCTGAAATCGCCCAAACCCTTGCAATAACGCAAGGTCCGTCCCTGACAATGGCGGTGGACGCAACCCCATTAAACCCTCGCACTAACCCGAGGTCCGCAATTTTGACATTCACATTCACGCAAAAGACATCACGAAAAATAGACATTAGGAACAAACATAAGCATAGGAAGAATGGCCTACCGGTTCAAAGGCGTAGGGTCGCAAACATCGACCAGCACCTGCGAAACACGATTCAGATTTTCTTGCACTTCATCAATTTTGGCCAGTTTTGCATTTTTCCTCTTGATCTTCGGTGTCATTGCGATGGCTTCAGGATTTTTCACAGCTTAACACTCGCAAATCCTCGCAAGATTACACGCTCTAACTTTCTGCTCTTCCTTCTCTTAGCGACAGTCATGAGTTCTAATCCTCAACAGCCAACAACCTATCCTCATCAAAAAACTACCTACTTATACGCGAGGATCACCGACTTGATATCCGGTTTCAGTGGGACCTTCCTAAAACGAAACCCGAAAATCCAGATATTAATGTGGCTGATATCGCACACGCCACTGTCCGAAATGACGTTAAACTACCACATCTTATCGCCTCGTAATCGAGTTACATTGATTACAGCTTGTCTATAATATTCAAAATTCAGTTAACCTTCCACGTTCGGCGACATCACGTCACTTGTCTCCTAATCATTTACGCACTTGGCGTTTTTGCAGGGTAGACGGAAAATGGATGCAACAGTTTCAGCACCCCTAACTTTGACGGGCCCATACGGGAAGGTAATTAGGCAGTTTGACTCTGCGCTAGTAGACGTTAACCCCCCTTTAGAAGGTGTAACTATAGCTGTGTCGGAGACGTCCCCAGAATGGCCAGAACAGTCAACACGCATGCTAGACCTGGACGCTGGGGACATAACCGAAGACCCCCTCAGTGAGGTCCCTATTGTTACGCATAAGGGTAAATCCGAAACGCTTAAAGTCAGCTCTTTGTTAGACCAAAAAATGCACGATGCTATAAAACAGGTCCTGCAAGACAACATTACTGTCTTTGCATGGTCATACGAGGATATGCCTGGATTAGATCCCAGGCTAATCCAGCGTAACATCATCTTAGACCTGCAGATTAAAGCAGTTAGACAAAAGGCACGCAAGATTAAACCAGAGATCACGCTAGCCATGCGTGATGAAATCACTAAACTGTATCAGGCTGGTTTCATTCGTGCAGTCGATTACTCGGATTGGGTATCTAACATTGTAGTTGTCCCAAAGAAGACTGGAAGCATACGCATCTGCATAGACTTCCGGGATTTGAATAAGGCCACAATCAAGGACAACTTCCCGCTACCGAGTATCGACCAGCTAGTCGACACAACAGCTGGGCATGCGTTGCTGTCCTTCATGGATGGCTTTTCAGGCTATAACCAGATCCGCATTAACCCAGAGCATCAATTGACCACGACATTCATGATGCCCTGGGGCACTTTTTGTTACACTATGATGCCTTTTGGTCTGAAGAACGCCGGAGCAATGTATCAACAGGCCATGACATACATCTTCAGTGATTACCTCCTAGGAAGGCTGAATGATTACGTAGACGACATAGCTGTTAAGTCTTTGAAGTCTGAGGATCATTCAGAGGACCTGGAGTTAGTCCTTAAAAGATGCTCCAAATACGAGCTCCGGCTTAACCCAAAGAAGTGCGTATTCGGAGTCAAAACCGGACGCATGCTGGGGTTTGTGGTGTCAGAAACCGGCATACGAGTTGACCCTGATAAGATCAAAGCCATTGTCG
This sequence comes from Gnetum montanum, assembly GCA_015680685.1. Taxonomy (NCBI): domain Eukaryota; kingdom Viridiplantae; phylum Streptophyta; class Gnetopsida; order Gnetales; family Gnetaceae; genus Gnetum; species Gnetum montanum. The sequence continues at coordinate 880,505 of MNCI01021779.1, forward strand.
AATTAACGCCTCCTACAGACCTCAAGCAATTACGCGGGTTACAGGGACATTTACAATTCATACGACGGTTCATCTCGAGATTAACCGATAAGCTACACCCTATGCAACACTTGCTAAAAGAGGGGGTTAGTTTTGAATGGACCGACGACTGCTAGCGTGCATTTGACAGCTTAAAACAAGAGCTGCAACATTTACCAATGGTTTTCCCACCACAAATGGATTTGCCATTTTACATTTACCTCGCAACTTCGGACGTAGCGTTAGCAGGGTTACTTTGTCAAAGGAGGGATGATGGGTCGGAAGTGCCCATCTACTACTTGAGTCATGCTCTATGTGCGTACGAAACGAGGTACAACAACGTCGAGTGTAGTTACCTAGCATTAGTTTTTATGCTTAAGAAATGTAGACATTATCTTTTCCGTAGCCAGGTCAACGTCATCTGTAAAAACAACATCCTTAGAGACATTATGCATAGCTTATACGAGAGTAGTAAAATAGCTCGCTGGAAGGCTATCACGGCAGAATTCGATCTGCACTACGTTGGCCAATCATCTACGAAAGGCAAAGCGATAGCTAACCAGTTAATAACTCTACCGATTAACAATCAGGCAACTATAGAGCCACAGTTCCCTGACGAACATGTACATAGTTTAAGCCCTGTCTTGACAGGCCCCAAAGCAACATTGTATTTCGACGAAGCTTCAACCACTAGAGGTGGAAGTGCTGCCACTGTTATCACACTATCGTCTGAGGATGTGCGTCTACACGCTTATCGCTTGACCTTCCCTTGTACGAACAATGTGGCAGAGTATGAGGGGCTCCTCAGGGGATTACTAACTGCTGGTGAACTCGATGTTCAACACCTGGCAATTAGGGGCGATTCAATGCTTGTCATAAATCAAATCATAGGAGTCTACGCCTGCAAGGCTGTACATTTGCAGCCCTACTGCGAGACGGCCAAAGATCTTCTGAGACGATTCACGACCATCGATGCCCAGCACGTGCCACGCATGGATAACACACTGGCCGATGCACTGGCAACACTGGCTTTGAACGTGCCTGCACATCTTTTTGATACCTGCCCTGCATTGATTACCGACTGCACAGATCCTATCATTCGGATGGCGCAAATCTCCTCTCTTCTCGAGGAAAGCACGCTTGAATGGTACGACGACATTAAAGCTTACCTTTTATAGGGCGAGCTACCATCTGCATTGACACGCGCACAGAAAGACGCAATTCGTAAGCGGGCTAAGTAATACGTCATCATCAGAGACAGCACTCTTTGTAGACGCTTCTTTGATGGCGTGCTACTAACTTGCATTAACAAAGACCAAGCACAGCATATAGTCGGCGAAGTTCACGAGGGACTGTGCGGTGGCCACATAGCACCACGGGCTATGGCCCTAAAAATCTGTTGCTTAGGATACTACTGGCCACGCATGGAAAAAGATTGCTTGACGAAGGTTAAAACCTGTGACACGTGTCAGCGTCACACAAATCTTATACACGTGTCACCCACAGAATTACATACAACACAGATAACATGGTCATTTCAGCGATGGGGACTAGACATCATAGGCCCCATCACGCCAAAGTCTTCCGTAGGTCATAGCTTCATCATTACCACTCCTGAGTATTTTACAAAGTGGGTAGAGGCTGTTCCCCTGCGGAAGATCACATCTCAGCAGATTTGCCATTTTATCCTAGACAACATAGTAACCAGATTTGGTCTCCCGATGACTATTGTGACTGACAATGGGCCACAGTTTAGTAGCACGGAAACCAAATCCTTCTGTGATAACCTGGGCATTAGACAATCTTTTTCCTCCCCTTATTACCCGCAAGCGAATGGTCAAGCTAAAGCGACGAACAAAGTAATCATCAATCTGCTCAAGAAAATGCTCGACGGCAACAAAAGGTGGTGGCATGAATAGATCCTCTATGTGCTATGGGCGTATCGTACTACGTGTAGGATAGCTACGGGTAGTATGCCCTATAGCCTGGTTTATGGGTCTGAAGCAGTGCTGCCTCTCAAGTTGCAAATCCCTTCTCTGAGAATGGTCCTCTCCGCGGTTATAAATGAGGCTCAACACGCCGAGTCTTGAATCGCAGATCTGGATTCAGTGGAAGAGAAGCGGATACAGGCTCTTGACACGATTGAAAGATATCAAGATAAACAGTGACAGAAACATCGCCACAACCTTCAACAGCGCCCGATCAAGAAACGAGATCTTGTTCCTAAGGCCGTGTGTGAACCAGTGGGCAAGTTCTCTGCAAACTGGGAAGGCCCTTTCTTAGTGGTGGACATGTACAGCAACGGAGCATTCAAGTTAGCAGACGTCAACAGTAATGAATTAGCAATCCCTGTAAACCATGTGTATTTGAAACGGTATTACATTTAGCAGCATCTACAGTGTCGACAGCAGGTATGGCAATAATTGTCCACTACGACGTTAAACTGGCATCGGACGTCCGCTACGACGCTAAACTGGCACTGATCGTCCGCTACGACATAAACCTAGTATTCCTTGCACGCGTCCACCACGATGCTAAACTGGCAATGATCGTCCGCTATGAAGCTAAACTGGCAGGTTGCAACCATCCGCTAAGACAAAAAACTGCCAATGTTATACAGGTTCGCCAAGACGAAAAACTGGCGTCTTTTGCACGCGTCCACCACGACGCTAAACTGGCACAGGTAAGTAGCTATCTGCTGAGACGTAAAACCAGCACAGATCTGTCCCTAGGTCATGACGCGAAACTGACATCCACAGCACAGTCTGCTGAGACCATAAATCAGACATACCACCGTCCGCTACGATGTAAAACTAGCACTTCTCGGTCCGCCCAGACTTTAAATTGGGACCATGGTCTGCTAAGACTTAAAACCAGTGATGGTAGTCTACCAGGACTCAAAACTGGGACTTACAGACTACTGCCATGTAAATCAAGCGAGCGTGATCATCTCTGTACAGCTGCACAACTAATAGGGTGGGATACTAGGGCAGTCCTAGCATCGCCACCCCACTGGCATCCTACTGATTCCTCGGATAAGCTAAGAGGCATCTTACTGATCCCTCAGAGATTCCATCGCTATGGCCACTGCAGTGGTAGTACCTCTGAGAGATTAGTCTTGCCAACCGGAGCCCCGACGAAACCCTCACCGACGACGACCTCGACGACCTCCGCCAATCATCGCTATCGGACGCTGGCTTCGCAAATTCATCTGGCTGGTTCCTTGTACAACCATTTAGCTACACTTTGTCTGATGCCTTTTGGCGAAGATATGCTGGGCCAATCATCAGGATTGGCGGCTCCGCCCGCATGCTCCAGCTCCTTCTTCGTGGCCCAATCGCTCTATCTCGCATCAAACGGCGCTCGTTTCAACAACCTCGCGTCTTGTCCGCCTAAGCAATCGTGCCCTCTATTTTCTCCTTTGGTTGTAGGCTACTTACGTTGGAGCATGTCATTCAAAGGTGTGTCCATCTGAGCGGTGAAGTGCAACAGCGTGTTGAAATGGCTGCTCAAGTTTGCCCGACCACCTAGATCTGCATGCCTATACCTCTCACAAATCTTACCCTTAGCTCTTATTTCCTTTCATCCCCACCACCCGCTTCCCATACGCAAAACCTACATACGTAAGTATCCATTTTCTGCACTCACACTAGCAGAGATATCGCAGAAGTGATGCGCCATGCTCCTTTTGCACGTATTCCTACTATAATCAGTGACAGAGAGATCTCAAGCTGACGCGCTACGCTTGTCTGAAAGCATTCCTGTCGACATACGTGTGCGTACGTTTCTATATGTTCAGTAAGCGTATTCCATGCTCCTCCATCCTGCCTCATTCTACACCTCCTCCGAACCTGTTTCTCACCATACCATTCTATCTCCCATTCCCTCCAGCTTTGCTCTTCCATGTTGACAGGGCAATCCTTGAGTAGCCATGGATGGACGTTGTTCTTGCTTCTACCAATCCGGTGTTTCGTGTTCTTTGTCGATGTCTTTCGGGTAAGCCCTCCAATCGTCAACAAAGAGGGGCCATTGAAACACCATGAAAAATTTACGAGTCGGCCTCAGGCAATGATTCGCAATTCAAGCAAGGGCGCAGGTCAGCATTCCAGAGGAGGGAATAAGACAGAGCAACATCGAGAGGCGTGTAGCATCAAAGTCCGCAACTTCTTGTGCAGATTCCTAATCTTTCTACGCTTTTGCTGTTTACGCTATATCACGCGACGTAGCGTAATGGCGTTTAGCGTGATGCTGTTTAAACATAGTCCAGCATCAGAAGGATAGGTACTTCGGCATAGGAAGAAGCTTAAGCAGCGTGATACGCGACTTCTTGTGTATTTTGCTAAGTCTTTTGTTCAAGGACAGGTTTACGCTCTGTTACACACGGCAGCGTAATAAGCTCCAGAACAATCAAAGGCAAAGTCTAAGAAAGTGCGATTGCTCATCATACGCTCATCACGCAATGCAGCGTATCACAGCGTATTTCATCGCCAAGCTAAACATTGTTTACGCTTCATCACGCGCGGCCGCGTAAGCAAGCGTAAAATAGCTTTAACTCCATTGTTTCCATGTTACGTTACGCTCATACACGCAACACAGTGTAAATGAGCATAATATAACCCAAAGACAGTTGAGACAGGCATGACGCGCATCTCTTCTTCACACGCACAATACGCGAACGAGCGTATTATGCGTAGTCATGAAGTTTGACGTAAAAATGGTCAAACCAACAGTGCCTAAAATACTCGGAACACACGTCATCAGGGTTGCGCCTTTTCCATAGAGCGTCGCAGCCTATAAATACCCCAGTTGACAAAGATACAAGGGTTGGCAAATCAGAGAAGCAAAGGCATTTTTCCGAGCACCAGAGCACTTGTCACTTTTGGAGCAGAGATACAGAGAGCAGCGCTTTGGCAATTGTTGACAGCATCACCTTACAGCAGAAACAGAGCACAGTTCGCTTTGAGCACCGACGACAGGAGTAATTGTTCTGCTGGGAAGACTCTATCGGTCAGAAACAGTTGATTGGTAGACGTCAGAGCTTGGCCTTCCTTGCATCCCGGCTTTAGCCCACGAGGTAGATCGAACTTCTATTTGGACCGTTTTTCTTGTTGTTTTTTGCCTGCTTCATATCTAGCAATCGGGGTCTCCCTAGTGTAATTTCTCATATAAAATATACATTTTTTCAAGTCAAAGCGCAGATCTTGAAACTACGTGCTTCTCTTATGTCAGCCTCCTCTTATCATGTTTAGCGTTATCATCGTTGCAATTTGTCTACATCGTTTTCCCCTCGATTTACGATTCCTTAGATCAGATCGTTTTCACGAAATATTCATCGGTTTACTGATTAGTGAGTCCCTGTCTGATCGACAAGACCGTTCAGGGCACTGCGGATTCGTTTTTCCAGCATAGCCCTCGCACGGATCCGTGGTTAAAACTGTGTACACGGGATTCGTTTGGTATTTTCCAGCTACCGACGTTTTCCGTCGTTACAATTACTTCATCATTGCAGCATTCACTTAGATTAATCATTTAATTAATTGCTATTTACTACTTTCCTAGTTAATAATATCTCACACTTAAACTCATGTTAAAACATGGAATGATTACGAATTGATTACGAGCATTTAAGTGTGACTACTTGGTAACCCAGTAGCGTACCTAGGATCTACGCTTGGTAATCCTAGTGGTAGTCATGCATGAAGTCCAAGATGTGTACAGATAATTAAGGAACGGATGCTCATTGCACTTAGGCTAGCTTAGACTCTCTCTCTCATCCTCTCTCTCCTAGATTTAATGAATATTACTTTCCATTGCCTTCAAGAGTAGCGTTAGATTAGAAAATACATCATACACCACACTCTAGACTAAACCATACATGACAAAGCTAATACTAGTCCAAGTGGGAAGATAGCAAATTGCGACCTAAGGCTACCTTTCTAGATGCCACAACTAGTCCGTCTGCAAAGTTCAACCGGATCACGTGTAATGCTTGTATTCCTATGGTTGAGTGTAGGGGTACCTCGCCACTCATCATAGGCATTGTTGCTGGGGACGGTGCTACTTAACTAGATTAGTTATATCATACAAGGTCACTGTATAGGAATTAACGATACATCTTTTAGAAAGAAATAATTATTAAAAGTCACACGTAATTTCACACACAACTTCACAACCATGCCTCTCTTACCAGATCACAATAATGCCACACTTAGTGAGGAAGTTCATTGGAGAACCAATGAACTATATGACGATGAAGATTGGAGTACACAACCTAAAGCGAGGTTTCTTATAAACGTCAACAAAGGCAACGTCATCCCAACACATAAAAGCATAACTTACCTGATGACGATGAACCCCTACTAGCCACTACAAGCCTAATGCAGATACAAGAGGCTGTTCGAATCTCCTGTAGGCATCCTAAAGAGAGCTATCTACCCAAGCTCGATTTAAACAACTTTTCCCATTTTTCAGGAGGCTATGACTTAGATTCGTATCAACATTTACAAGCCTTCTACAATGCCTGTACATGGAACAAAATTGATAATGGTTGGCAAAAACTTAAGCTCTTCCCTATGACACTTGTTGGCCAAGCAAAAGTATGGTATAGATCATTAAAACCAAATTCAATACTACGTTGGTCAACAATGGTAGAAGTCTTTAACGAAAAATATCAAACCTACGCAAGGGTGTCAGCCTTGAGGAAACAGATCCAAGGATGGAAACAAGCACAACATGAACCCTTGGACATGGCCTTAGAAAGATATTATGCGCTGTTAAACAACTGTCTAGGCCATGGGTTTTCTGAGGAAAGGCTAATGTACCATATCATTGATGGGCTTCATGATGCAACAAGAGAAACCCTAGGGATGTATGCCCAAGGTCAACTATATGAACTACAAACCCATCAAGTCCAAGAGCTTGTTAAGCAGGTAGCAACAGAAGAAGGAGAAATGGCTAGATGGGAGAGTGTTGAAAAACATCAACGGGACCAAAATCTCAACTTAACAAAGTTCCATTATCATAAAAAGGAGAAATCAACCAATCACAAAGAGAAAGAACCATCTTTGTCGATACAAAAATCATTAGAAGAAGTTGAGGAAAAGATCAATAAGATGTTGGAATGGACATATTTATCAACATTATTGGAGATAGAGTTTTGACAACCCAAGAAGCAAGAAGAAACATTAGACAATCGGAAAGAAGGGATAAGGAAAATAAGAGCTCAATTGCCAATCATATGTATGAATGCAACATATGCCTGTACGATCACCCCAAGGGTCAATGCCCAATCTTGTTACATTTACATGAGCATTGGGGAAACACGTTACATCCAGAGTTCATACATATATACTGTGTTCAATCATAGTGGCAACAATCCTAGTCGTGGGGGAGACCACCACCACTAAATTGGAAACACCCTTCGTATCATCCAAACCCAAATGGTTATCTTGTTCAACATCTTGTTTCTCCAACTGGGCCAACATACTTTATCTCACCCCAATACCATTCTCCTCAGTACTATCAACCCATACCTTCAACACAACCACCACCTTGTGCACCCTATACTCCTCCTAACTCTCAACATTCTCATTTTTTTCCTCCTTCTACATTGCCACCAACTGTTCCTAAGGTGCCTACACCATAGCAAAAACCCACAAACATTACTTGTGCTACTACTTCCAACAGTAGTGAGAGACCTCAGCAACATCGAAGGTGCCCCTTCTTTAGAAATGACCCTAAGAAGGGACAACACAATTCCAAGGCCATTACATCCTCCAGCTCAGCACAAGTTCCACACTGTGGTGTACAATTATCTTCGAACCCTACACCTCATGTTACTTTATCAGGGCCACCAACTCACACTCCAACAAAAATACGGCCCAATGAACATAGAAATGGAAAGCGACAACCTGATCCTTGCATACCATCTAACTATCCCAAATATCATAGTGGGTCAACTCGTTATCTAGGAACTACATCGTACAAATTGCCCTACTATGCTCATTATAATCAAGTGTGTGAACCTCAATGGGGTAAGTATGGCCAAGTCCCAATACTTCCAACATGCAAGGATCCTCATTTTCCATTTATTAATCCTTGCCATCCTCAACCGTTTAGTTATGGAGGATACCCCCCATCCTAATAATAATCAGGATTAATAACCATGTTTTATTTTCTTTAATTTTACAAATTTTTGTTTTTCAATTTTTCATTTTTCAACTTTCTTGTTTTACCTTTTTGTCTTTTTTATGTTTTTGTAAGTAATCTCATTTATGAATAAAACACTCATGTGGATCGTTAGTTGAGGTGTCTTCTATGTTGTCAAGTCTCAAGTGATCAATTATTTGGATAGTGAGCCCATTACACCCACTCATCCATTCTACAAATAAGAGGGTCTGTTCAAGGGTACAGTGATATTCTCAACATTCTAAAAACTAAAAATTAATTTTGTGTTCATTGTACCCAGAATGAAGAAGGATGGACCAAGATGGAATGATGATGATGTGACATCAAGGGAACTTGCAGATTCTCTTTGGTGACGTCTGTGGGAGTTATCATGCAATGTGGTTGTACTAAGATCCTCGTAGATCTAATGAAAAATGGAAGTAAGAGTAATCAAAAGGGCACTTAAAAATCAAATGTTGTTCTAGGGGGTCCCACTGGAAAGACATGCATCCATGCCTAAAGGTTGGTGACTTCTCTAGATTTAGTATTCAAAAAGAAAAAAAGAGAGAAAGAGAAAGAAAATGAAACGAAAAGTGCCACAAAACAAAAATCACTCCTCCCTTGAACAAAATGCCAAGTGATCATATGCCTTGTTGTTATGATACTCTCATGGTTTTTCATCATGGGATAAAACAATGTGATGTCATTAATTAGAAGGATGGACTTGGTCCTAATCTTGGAACGATGGGTTAATGACACATTAATCATGCTTTTCACGTAGGATTCACTATGCCTTAAGTCAGTTACCTCATGTCCCAATCTCTATGATCCCTTCTAGATCTCATCTCATCTCACTGTTCATGTAATTTTAGCTCGTGTCGTGTGTAACATAGAATTCTTACCTCATTCCGATGATATTTACATGTGTGTGTTTTGTGGAGTTAGTGCGGATTACATTTAACCCTTCTAGTGCCCACGGACACTTTAAGTGTGGTTACACAAGGGCATTATAGGTTGCAACCTGCTTTAGGGAGGACCCACTTATGTAATCTTCACTTATGACATAGCTCACACACACCATTTCTTACCCTCAACCTATTTTTCATAATGTTCTTTCCCTACTATTATCCCTCTGAATTTCAACATTCCTATGTACCATTACATAGCCTTTTTCTCCCATCCGAGGTTTTCTTGATAAAATCCACACCATCATAATTAATTGTGCCTTTTAAATTAATAAAATTACCCTAGAACCCTTCAACATGTGTTACAAGTCCTAATTTCAACTTTTGATTTCAAGAAAAATCCTAAAAATTTGGTTTCCCCTTAGGCCTAAAACATCGATAGGTCGTGATATCGCGTATGTGATATTGTGGCTGACGCGATATCACGTACATGAGGTCTCACACGTGATCACGTCCCTCCAACCCTATAAATAGGAAAACCATGCCTCCCCCCTGCCCCCCATGCAACACTTAGCATCATTTCTTGCCATTCACGCGGGGGAGTTTTTCAAATTTTTTTGTGCAACTTGCGAGTGTGACACCTTTGCTTTTCAACCTCTATCTCACTTGCTGGTACTCTGATTTTAATTCCGTCTGAACCTACTTGAACCCGGAGTGTTCAACTTAGTCGTGGGGAAGGGACACTTGCTGAAAAGCACCTAAATTTTTTGGAATTTATCATCGCCCAAAGAACATCATCTAGGGTAATTAGCTATAACACTTAGAATAATTGTGCCCAAAAAAATTTTAATCCCTAGGTATACCGGGAAACTAAAATTAGAAACCACCTAAGTCACAAGACTCATTATTACAATCTTTTGGGCAATATCACATGGATATAAAAAAATCAATTAATTAAGGCAAGCAGTAAGGTATAACTTAACTTCAAAACACAACCTTACTAACGCTTGACCCTGTGTGATTGTAGATGACTCTGAAATGTGGATAAAAGGAAGGTCCTACTCAAGGTAGAAGCAAACGATCTTGGAGATGTGGAACACAAGATCCTGCTAGACAACATACAAAATAGGAGGAGCAATCATTCAGTATTCATCAAGAGGACCCTCCTACCGTACAGTTTGGGAAGGCAAAAGAAGGAGCTGCAGCAGTGCCTGAATAGGGACAACATCTCACGTTGCCCCAAGATTGTGTTCAGGCCATCCCTGAAAAGCCCACATTCGCTACAGTGATTTTGGAATTGAACTTTGAATCTTTTGCAGAGTTCGCTCCTAAGGCTATTAGGGATCACCTCAAAGGGTCTCCCTTATGGCCTACCCTCTCTAAAAGCAGTGCCTGGTACCTAGGGGAGACGTACCAATTCTAGCACAATAGAAAGCAAGGCACCACAGTCAATATTTGTGGTGTGATAGTTGATTTCTCTATGCAAGCCATTTCAAAAGTATTAAACCTTCTGAATACAAGGCCCAAAGTTGCTTAGTTATCCACCCGTTCAGACCTCAATGTGCGATGGTATTGGTTGGAAAGGGCTTATGGCAGAGATAAAACATTTGGTGAGTTGACAACAGAAGAGAGGATTTACTTTAAAATTAGAACATATCACCTCTTTCTCATGAAGGGCTTAAAAAGAATATCAATGTATGCAGCTAGAGGATGTGTAGTGTTGATGGGAAAGGTTGATTTTTAGACACAACACAGAGAAAAAATACTACAACTACAAAAATGTGGAACTCATGTAGTTCCTGGTGGTAGTGGCTCCTCCATGGGTGCTTTCCCTTTATCACGTGCTCCAAGCTTTGAAGGTTGACAACACTGAAGAATAGCCTGGAGCTTCTCCTCTTTGGTCCAAGGATCTTGTGTTGTCCATCCTGATGCTCCGATGTTTGATGGAGTCGGCACTTCCCACGGACAGGGTAGTTGCAGGAACATCTGATTAGCTTTGACATACCATGCCGCGAACACCCGTCGTTCCTCTTCATAGGCTCTGGCTTTGTCTTTATATTCGTGAAGTTCTATTAGCCGTCGAGCCAAGTCAATTGCCACATCTTTCTGTCCTTGGTAGCTTTCTTTTATCACCACGAGTTCAAAATTTGAGACATCTAGTTTTCCAGCCAACTTCTTTCGCTCTGCAAATTCTTCTTCATATTTGATATGGGTGGAAGCTACCTACTACTCGAGCTTTGACCTCGGGCATCCTGCTGTTAACATGGTCAAGTTGGCATATCGAAGGTTTGCCAACTCCATGTATTCAGTTAAGTCCTGGATCTGCAAGTCCCAGTTCTTAATTTCCGCTTGGTGGGCATAGGCATAAGTGTCCAATATGGCCCCCCAATCAGTGTGCTCGGCACTGATGTTGTTTATTTGAGCTTTGGCCATATGGATCTCCTTTTCTAGGATTTTTTTGTACATCCCCACTTGATCACAGAAATGCTCCTTCAGCTTCTCATGTCATTTAGCCTCATTCTGCCACGCGCTAATTTCGATGGCTGATTTTTGTCGAATAGCGCATACCTCCTCCATTGAGAGGGTTCGATTTTCTCTGGCTAAACGGCTTACATCTCGGTTGACCCGAATGAACTGTTCCCGCAGCTGATGAAAGTGTTCATCGAGAACATTCTTTTGTTTCTCCACAGAAGTCAACCAAAGATTATCTGCAACCAACTGCTTATTCTCTTCTTGCAAGGCCTTGAGTGCCTTAAGATGCACATGAGTTTGCACTTGAGCTGCGAGAGGCATCCCAAGTGGTCGTCTCCTTTTCTTCTACCACCTTCTTATTTTCTGAAATTAGTTTTGTTAGTTGCTTGGTTCTAAAATTGTCTAGCTGGTCTACGGGAACCAATCGCAAAGGATCCCGCTGTGCTGCTTGTAAGGCTACAAGCTGCTCTTATAATTTCTACACTTCAACTTCAGCATGCTCTGCCCTTACTTTGGATAGGACCAACTTCCCCTTTATGGAAATGAGGTCTGATTGAATTTCCGTTACATCCTGGGGGATGTCAAACAGGGATGTCAAAACTTGTCCTGTTTGAAGTAATCTGTCCAATACATCCTCATGTTCCGCAGGATTCATTGAGGTTCCGGCAATAGTTTGAGCATTCCATGCTCCTGAAAGATCTGTTGGTGGTACAACAAGCATGTTAAAGGACTCTTTCATCTGGCCAACGACCACTTCAGCAGCTCCCACGGCATCCTGGTGCTACATGACCACCACCGTGGCCCCTTCACCAGTCTCTAACTGCACTTGAAAAGATGCTGCGTGTCCAGAGATCTATTGTGACCATCTGCTTTCCCCTTCTCCTATTTGCATTGATAACTCACCCCATGTACGATCTACTGAAATCGTAGGCTGGTTGGCATCATCGATGGCGTGGAAGAGGTTTGCATCATCATGACTTCCCCAACTAACAGTCTCGGCGATGGCCCTAAGATGGCTCATCGACGGTCTATAGTCTTGCAGCAGTAGCTGATCTTGGCCTGTGTTGGGTCCTGCTTCTTGTTGTTGGCTGGGGCCTGTGGCTAGAGGTTGACTGGGTCCTGCAAGTTGAGTTGCAAGGGATCCAGTCATCTTCTCTTCTTCTTCTTCATCTGCTCCCAACTCTTCGCCAGTGCTCTTTCTTGGAGCTGGCGCCTTTAATAATTCAGCACAAGAAGCATTTTGGGCCTTTGAAAGGATGTCATTTGTGTATCCCCGAATACCAGCCCATCGACACAGTATTCTGATAAGGCAGGGAAAAGGGAGTGCCATTTTTCCTGACTTCCATTCTTCGAATTGCCTTAGGATCTCCGTCAAATATAGATGGGGAAGGTTAGCGTTAACCTTTCCCATCAACACTGCATATCCTCTTGCTGCATACGTTGATATTCTTTTCAAACCTTTCGTGGGGAAGAGGTGATAGGTTCCGATTTTGAAATAAACTCTCTCTTCCATTGTCAGCTCACCAAAAGCTTTATCTCTGCCATAAGCCTTCTCTAACCAATCTTTTCACACATCAAGGTCTGATCGGGTGGATAACCGAGCAACATGGGGGCCTAAATTCGGAAGGTTTAACACTTTCGAAATTGCCTATGCAGAAAAATCAACTATCACCATTGATGTTAACTGTGGTGCCTTGCTCCTTATTGTGCTATGTTTCACCTAAGTACCAGGCACCATTGTCAGAGAGGACAGGCCATAAGGGAGACCCTTTAAGGTGATCCCTAATAGCCTCTGGAGCGAACTCTGCAAAAGATTCAAAGTTAAGTTCCATGATCACCAAAGCAATTGTGGACTTCGTGTGGATAGCCTGAACACATCCGGGGGCAACGTGAGTTGTTGTCCCGGTTCAGGCGTAGCAGCAACTCCTCCTTTTGCCAGCCCGGATCATCTGGTAGGAGGTTCTTCTTGATGGATACTGAATGAGTGCACCTCCTGTTCGGTATGTTGTCCGGCAGGACCTTGCCTTCTACCTCTCCTATGTTATTTTGCTCCGCTTTGGATAGGACTCTTCTGCTGTAAATGTTTCGGGGCCATCTGCAATCACACGAGCCAAACTTTAGTAAGGTTGTTTTTAAATTCAAGTTATACCTTACTACATGCCTTTGATTGAAGATCTTATGTTATCGTGTGATCGTGCCTGAAAATTATAATGATGGATCCTATGACTTAGGTGGATTTTCATTTTAATCTCCTGGTATACTTAAGGTCATATGATTTTTGGCACAATTTGTCTAAGTGTTAGTATTAATTACCCTAATTGATGTCCTTTGGGCGAAGACAAATTTCAAAAAAGTTAGACACTTTTCGGCAAATGTCTCTCCCCCACGACTAAACTAAACACTCTGGGTTCAAGCAGGTTCAAACAGAATTAAAATCAGAGCACCAGCATGTGAAATATGAGTGAAAAAGCAAGGGTCACGCAATCACAAGTCACAGAGAAAAAATTAAAAAATTCCCCCTGCGTAAATGGCCAAATGATGCTAAGTTTTGTGGTGGAGGTTCCTATTTATAGGGAAATAGGACACGATATCGCGTACGGTACATCGCGTACGCAATATCATGTGGGACGCGATATCGCATACGTGATATCTCGTCCCAACTAAGGTGAGACACATGAAAAGACCAAATTTTTTAATGATTTTCTTGAAATTATTGGTGTAAAATGAGGACATTGACAAGGATTAATATATTCAAGGGTAATTACATGAATTTGAGAGGCACTTTAAATGATAATGATGTGAATTTAACAATTAAAAATTTGGCAGTTATGAAGAAAAGGGAATGTAATGGTACATTGGAACGTTAAAGTTTTGAGTGTTAATAAATGGGAAAGAAACTTATGAAAATTAAGCTGAGGGTAAGAAATTGTGTGTTCGAGCTAGAGAATTAATGAATATTACAACAAAATTACACAAGTGGGTCCTCCCCAAAGTAGGTTTCAACCTATTATGCCCTTGTGTAATAACACTTAAAGTGTTCGTGGGCACTAGAAGGGTTAAATGTAATCTGCACTAACTCCACAAAACACACACATGTAAATATCACTGAAATGAGATGAAAATTCTATGTTACATGGGACACGAGCTACAATTACACAAACAGTGAGATGAGACGAAGTGTAGAAAGGGATCATAGAGATTCGGACATGAGGTATCTGACCAGGGCACAATGAATCCTACGTGTAAAGCATGATTAAGGTGTCATTAACCCATCGTTCCAAGATCAGGACCAAGTCCATCCTTCTAAACAGTGACATCACATTGTTTCATCCCATGATGAACAACTAAGAAAGTACCATAACAACAAGGCGTACGATCACTTGGCGTTTAGTACAAGGGAGGAGTGATTTTTGTTTTATGGTACTTTTCTTTTTCTTTCTTTTTTTTTCCTTTTTCACTTTATTGAATCCAGAGAAGGTACCAACCTTCAGGCATGGGTGCATGTCTTTCCAGTGGGACCCCCTAGAACAGCATTTGATTTTTGAGTGCCCTTTTGATTACTCTTACTCCCATTTTTCATTAGATCTACAAGGATCTTAGTACAACCATATTGCATGATAACTCCCACAGATGTCACCAAAGAGAATCCACAAGTCCCCTTGATGTCACACCCTAATCATTCCCTCTTGGTCCATCCTTCTTCATTCTGGGTACAATGACAAAATTAATTTTAAGTTTTAGAAATTTCAAGAATATCACTGTACCCTCGAACAGAACCTCTTTATTTATAAAGTGGATGAGTGGGTGTAGTGGGCTCACTGTTTGAAATAATTGATCACTCATGACTTAATAACATAAAACACACCTCAACCAATGATCCACATGAGTGTTTTATTCGTAGACGAGATTACTTACACAAACATGAAAATACAAACACACAAAAAGATAAAAAGATAAAAAGATAAAACAAAAATTTGAAAAATGAAAAATTGAAAAACAAAAAGTTGTAAAATTAAAGAAATTGAAAAATATTTATTAATCCTGCTTGTCATTGAAATGGGGGGTGTCCCCCATAACTAAACAGTTGAGTATGGAAAGGATTAATAAATGGAAAATGAGGATCCTTGCATATTGGAAGTATTGGAACCGGTCTACACTTATCCCCTCGGGGTTCACACACTTGATTATAATAAGCATAGTGGGGCACTTTATACGATGTAGTTCCCAGATAATGAGTTGACCCACTATGATGTTTAGGACCGTTAGATGGTATGCAAGGATTGGGCTGATGCCTCCCATGGTTATGTTCATTGAGCCTTGTGGTTGTTGGAGTGTAAGTTGGTGGCCCTGATGAAGTTACATGAGGCGCTGGGTTCAAAGGTAAGGGTGCACCATAGTGTGGAACTTGTGCTGGGTTGGAAGATGCAGTGGCCTTAGAGTTATGTTGTCCCTTCCTACAGCCATGTTTAAAGAAAGGACATCTTTGATGTTGCTGAGGTTGCTCACTGCTATTAGTAGTAGTAGCACAAGTGTTGTTCATGGGTTGTGGTGGTACAAACACCTCAGGAACAATTGGTGGCATTGTGGAAGGAGAGAAAGGATGAGAATGTTGAAAGTTAGGAGGGATGTAAGGTGCACAAGGTGGTGGTTGTGTTGGACATATGGGCTGATAGTATTGTGGGGAATGGTGTTGTGGTGAGATAAAGTGTGGCGGCCCAGTTGAAGAAACAGGGTGTTGAACGTGATAAGCATTTGGTTTTGGAAAATATGAAGGGTGCCTCCAGTCTAAGGGTAGATTCTCCCACGACTGGGATTTTTGCCACTATGATCGAACACAGTATCTTTGTACGAACTCTAGATGTAACGTGTTTCCCCAATGCTCATGTAGATGTAATAGTATGGGGCATTGACCCTTGGGGTGATCATACAGGCATATGTTGCATTCATACATAGGATTGGCAGTTGAGCACTTATTCCCTTCATTCTTTTTCTCTAAATGTCTACTATTTTGTCCTACTTCTTAGGTTGTCAAAACTCTATCTCCAATGTTGTCAATAAATTCTCCATACTTTTGATTCATCCATTCCAACATCTTATTGATCTTTGCCTCAGCTTCTTCTAACAATTGTTGTATTGGAAAAGATGATGTTTCCACCTTGAGATTTGTTGATATCTCCTTGTTATGATCATGAACCTTTGTTGAGTTAATATTTTAGTCCCGTTGATATTTTTCAACACTCTCCCTTGTAGCTAATTCTCCTTCTTCTTTTGCTACCCGCTTAATAAGCTCTTGGATTTGATGGGTTTGTAGGTTGTATAATTGACCTTGGGCATATACTCCTAAGGTCTCTCTTGTTTCATTACGTAGCCCATCAATGATATGGTACATTAGCCTTTCCTCGGAAAACCCATGGCCTGGACAGTTGTTTAACAGTGCATAATACCTTTCTAAGGCCATGTCCAAGGGTTCATGTTTTGCTTGTTTCCATCCTTGGATTTGTTTCCTCAAGGCTGACACTCTTGCGTAGGTTTGATATTTTTCGTTAAAGACCTCTACCATTGTTGACCAGCGTCGTATTGAATTTGGTTTTAATGATCTATACCATACTTTAGCTTGGTCAACGAGTGTCATAGGAAAGAGCTTCAATTTTTGCCAACTGTTATCAATGTTATTCCATGTGTAGGCATCGTAGAAGGCTAGTAAATGTTGATGTGGATCTAAATCATAGCCTCCTAAAAATTTGAGAAAGTTATTTAAATCGAGCCTGGGTAGTCGGCTCTCTTTACGATGCCTACGTGAGATTCGAATAGCCTCTTGTATTTGCGTTAAGCTTGTAGTGGGCAGTGGGGATTCATCGTCATCAGGTAAGTTAGGCTTCCATGCATTATGATGACGTTGTTTTTGTTCATTCTTATTGGAAACTCCCACTTCAGGTTGTATACTCCAACCTTCATCGTCAAATAGTTCGTTGGTTCTCCAATGAACTTCCTCACTAAGTGTGGTTTTATTATCATCTTGTAGGAGAGGCATTGTTGTGTGTGAATTTATGTGACTTTTTATAATTTCTTCTTTTTAAGAGATATATCATTAAGTCCTTTACAATGACCTTATATGATACAACTAATCTAGATAACTAGCACCATCCCCGGCAACGGCGCCAATGATGAGCGGCGAGGTACCCCTACACTCAACCATACGAAACGAGCATCGCATGTGCAATCCGGTCAAACTCTGCAGATGGACTAGTTGTGGCACCGAGATAGTTAGCCTTAGGTCGCAGTTCGTTGTCTTCCCACCTAGACTAGTTTTTCAAATGTCACTTATGGTTTAGTCTAGATGAGGTGTATGATGTGTTCTAATTCTAACGCTACTCCTGATGGCAGTGGAAAATAATATTAACTAAGCTAAGTTATGAGGGAAAGGGTAAGAAATCTAATCTAGCCTAAGTGCGACGAGCAACCGATTCCTTGATCAACCGTGCACATCTTGGACTTCATGCACGACCACCACTGGGACTACCAAGCGTAGCTCTGAGGTACGCCACTAGGATTACCAAGCGCAGATTCCAAATACGCCACTGGGTTACCAAGCATAGATCCTGGATATGCCACTGGGCTACCAAGCAATCACACTTAAATGCTTGTAATCAATTTGTACTTGTTCCGCTTCTAGGAGTTTAAGGGTGAGAGACTAATCGCAATGAGTAACCAATTCCTTGACTAGCCATACACATCCGTAGATGCTCGTAACCAAGTTGTACTCACACCGTGCTATGAAAGTAATAAATAACATTAAATAAATAAACTAAGTGAATGCTGCAATGATGAAGTAATCTCGATCTTTATTGCCGGTCATGGGCATGTCCAAGTACGGCACACTCGAATAAAGACACCGTACAATTACATTCACCACACTGCGGGCAGACACGGGAAAAAATCTAACTCTAGAGGGATCAAACTGCCAAATTTCGCTACTCTAAAACTAGGATTCCGAACAAGGGAGAGCCACGTCTTATTTATAGATATGGCGGTGGACTGCGATATCGCGTATGCGATATCGTGGGGGATGCAATATAGCATCAGCTGCGATATCGCGTATGCGATATCGTGGCCTGTGCGCATCGCTTCTCATCAGTTGTAATAATTAGAATAACCTCTCTAATAATTAGAGTAACTTTTGAATGGACAAATTGCAAAAGTTTTTCTACTTGACTCCTAAAAACTTGCTCCCAATTGTGCACTTGGGCGTTATGTTTATAATCCTGAGAGTAACCTGAGAATAACTACTCTAATAATTAGAGTAATTGTTCTAATAACTAGAGTAACCGCTTTAATAATAATCGCTCTAATAATAACCACTCTAATAATTAGAGTACCTGCTCTAATAATAACTACTCTAATGATTAGAGTAACTGCTTCATCAAATACCTTAATTTGGAAGAAAATAATGTTCTCTGAATGTAAAGGTGTAATGTAAAAGTGTTTTCAATTTGGCTCTTGGGAAATCATTAGATGTAACTAGTTAAAACCACCACCAAGCCAAGTTAGCAAGCATGACTTTTGCAAATCAGACTACCAATATCAGCCTTTAATTTTATGCACTTGAACATTTAAAGTAGCATCAAATAGCAGAATCCCTACTACAACTAACCTTCTCTCCCTTATTGTAAGGATGTGAACTTTGGAAAATGCTATTTGACACCACCCAAAAGTCCCAATAGTAGCAACATAAGAGGGTCGACTCAATGTGGACCATGCCTTAATGCTTAGCACCTGGGAAATAATAATGCTATAGAAAAGATTCTTGTGTGGGTTCGAACTTCCATACTAGCTCAAAATCCTAGGAAAAATCATGAATAGCTTGTATCTAGCTATACACCAATGATGTCCTCTAAAAATCCTAGACTGCTTCATATGCTGAATTGTTAAAGTCACCAGCTCCAAGAAAAATTACTGGCGAGACACTGGGACCAAAAGAAGAAGAAGAACAGATGGCTAGACCAACAGCAGCTCAACTTGTAAGACCCAGCCAACCTCCAAGCATTGGTCCCAACTGACAACAGGAAGTAGGGCACAGCATAGGCCAGGATCAGCCACCACCGCTGCAAGACTACAGACCGTCGATGAGCCATCTCAGGGCCATCATTGAGACGGTCAATTGGGGAAGTCGTGATGATGCAAACCTCTTCCGCATCATTGATGATGTCATTCAGCCTACTATTTCTTTGGATCACACAAGGGGTGAAGTGTCTATTCACACAGGAGGAGGGGAAAGTAGATGGTCACAAAAGATCTCAGGAAACATGGCATCTTTCCATGTGTAATTAGAAACTAGTGAAGGGGCCACTATGGTGCTGATGTAACACTAGAATGCCACAGGAGCTATAGAAGTGGTTGCAAACCACATCAAAGAATCATTCAATGTACCTGTTATGCCACTGGTAGATCTCACAGGAGCACGGGATGCTCAAACCTTAGCCGAAACCTCAATGACTCCTACGGAACATGAGGATGCACTTGATCGATTGCTCCAAACAGGACAAGTAATGACATCCCTATTTGACATCCCTCAGGATGTTACGGTAATTTGGTCAAATCTCATTTCCACAAAGGGGAAGCTAGTCTTAACAGAAGTGAGGGCCGAGCATGCGGAAGCAGAAGTGCAAAAATTGCAAGAATAGCTTGTGGCCCTACAAGCAGCACAGTGGGACCCTCTACAATTCATTCCTACAGACCAGCTAGATGATTTAGAACTGAGTAACTAACCAAGCTAATCATAGAGAATAAAAAGGTGGCTGATGAAAAAGAGAAGGTTGTTTGGGATGCCTCTACAGCACAGGCGCAAACTCATGCACATCTTAAGGCACTCAAAGCCTTATAGGAAGAAAATAAATAGCTTGCTGTTGAAAACCCTTGGTTGATCACTGTGGAAAAGCAAAAGAATGTTCTCGAGGAACATTTTCATCAGTTGCGAGAATAATTCATCTGGGTCAACCAAGACATAAGTCATTAAGCCAGGGAGAACCGAACCCTCTTAATGGACGAGGTACGCACAATTCGTCAAAAGATAGCCATTGAAATAAGCGCATGAAAAAATGAGGCTAAACGACATGAGAAGCTGAAGGAGCACTTTCGAGATCAGGTGGGGATGTACAAATAGATCCTTGAGAAGGAGATCCATATGGCCAAGGCCTAGATCAACGTTATCAGTGCTCAACACACTAACTGGGGGGCCATATTAGACACATATGCCTTTGCCCACCAAGTGGAAGTTAAGAGTCGGGACCTGCAAATTCAAGATCTAACAGAATACATGGAGTTGGCAAACCTATGATATGCCAACCTTGCCATGTTAATAGTAGGGCACCCGAGGACAGAGCTCGAGCAGCAGGTAGCCACCACCCACATCAAATATGAAACAAAATTTGCAGAACGTAAGAAGTTATTGGAGAAACTAAAGATCAAAAATTTTGAACTTGAGGTGGTGAAGGCAAGCTACCAAGGACAGAAAGATGTCACAGCAGATTTGGCTTGACGACTAGCAAATTTCCAAGAATATAAAGATAAAGCCAGAGTCTACAAAGAGGAATGACGGGTATTTATGGCCTAGTATGTCAAGGCCAATCAAATGTTTTCGTAACTACCCTGTCCGTGGGAACTACCAACTTCATCAAACACTGAGACATTAGCATGGATGGTACAAGACCCTTGGACTGAAGAGGAGAAGCTCCAACCCATACTTCAACACCATCAAGTCTCAAAGCCTAGATCATAGGACAAAGGGAAAGCACCAATGAAGGAGCCATCGCCACCAGGAACTACATGAGTTCCAAAATTTTTGTAGTTTGTAGCACACTCTTTGTGTTGTGTCTTTTTTTTGTTTTCATTTCACACTGTGGCATAATCTCATTTTTCACCATCCAATAATCTCATACCTTTCCACTGTGTAATCACTGTAACTCAAGGATGAGTTTTCATTCAATCGTGGGGGTATGATGAGTCATCATTTGGGGCGACCACGATATCGCGTACACGATATCGCAACCTATCTCCTCATCTATAAATAAGAGGTAGACAGATGAGTTAAAGGCATCATAGATCATTAGTTTTAGTTTCATTTTAGTTTTCATTTTCTTTCTCTCCCTTTTCCTCTCCGTGTATGCTCGCAATGTGGTAAATGTAATTGTATGGCATCCTTTATTCGAGTGTGACATACTTGGACATGCACATGATCGGCAATAAAGATCAAGATTACTTCATCATTGTATCATTCACTTAGATTAATCATTTAATTAATTGTTATTTACTGCTTTCCTAGTTAATAATCTCTCACCCTTAAACTCATGTTAAAATGCGGAATGAGTACAACTTGATTACGAGCATTTAAGTGTGACTACTTGGTAACCTAGTAGCATACCTAGGATTTGTGCTTGGTAATCCCAGTGGTAGTCATGCACAAAGTCCAAGATGTGTATGGATAATCAAGGAACAGATGCTCATCGTACTTAGGCTAGCTTAGACTATCTCTCTCACCCTCTCTCTCCTAGATTTAATGAATATTACTTTCCATTGCCTTCACGAGTAGCATTAGATTAGAAAACACATCATGCACCTCACTCTAGACTAAACCATACATGACAAAGCTAATACTAGTCCAGGTGGGAAGATAGCAAACTGCAACCTAAGGCTAACTGTCTAGATGCCACAACTAGTCTGTCTGCGTAGTTCAACCGGATCATGCATGTAATGCTCGTATTCGTATGGTTGAGTGTAGGGGTACCTTGCCACTCATCAATGTCCAAGTTATTAGTAACAAAATTCAGAGCTAAAATCCAAACAACAATAATCAAATAACTGGATAGTACATGCCTACATCAAACAAACCACACTATACCCATTTGGCAATAAGGCACATTATTATTAAAACATAATAATAAAATCATACCAAAATAAAGAAAAATATACAAGAAATTGTAAAAAATTTAAGAAAAATAAAATGTACTAATGATGGTGTAAAACAAAAATTAGAGAAAATTAATAATGTAAAAACAAAAAGATGTAAGATAAAGAAAGTGTAAAACAAAAAGTTGTAAAAATAGCAAGGTGTAAAACAAACAGATGAAAAATTAAGGAGCCACTTATATATTTAGCATGGGTGGCCACCTTCCCCATGACAAAGTGGAAAGGAAGAGATCTGAAAGATTGAGTGTGGTTTTCCATCCAATGAGGCATTTGTTGCACTAGCTTGCGTAGGCTCATGGAAAGGTTTGACTTATTTTGTATTGACCAATTGCTTCTTGTTTAGGCTCTCAGGTTTGTAGATCAACATGGCCCCAAAAGGGAAAGTTTTGTAAATGATATATGGTTCTTCCCACAATGTCCAATATTTAGTTCATTGAGATATGTGTGTGGGGTTCTAGCAAAGGACCTTATCTCCTGGCTGAAATTTGACTTTCCTAATTCTAAGGTCATGGCACTTTTTATTAAATGCCTTATGCAACTCGTTAGATGACAAGGCCACTAATCGATTTTCGTCTAGTAGATTGATATTCATTAATCATTCTTTTTGTACTAGACTTAAAGTCAATGTCAAGCTCACAAGCTATTGAAAGTGGATAGAGCTCAAATTGAATAAGAAGTGTTGGTAATTTTTTGTACACTAACTCATAAAGAGAATAGCCTATAGGAAGTTTCCATGTTGAGAAATAGGCCCAAAGGGCATCGTTGAGTTTTGTGCTCCAATCTCTCCTATATTTGCTAATTGTTCTCATTAGGATCTTTGTGATTTCCCTATTTGTAACCTTAGCTTGATCATTCTCTTGGGGATGGTAGGGTGTTCTTAATTAATGTTTAACCTCCAAGCATTGCATGAGCTTCTGAAAGGTAGTGCTTGTAAAGTGGGTTCTATTATTAGGAATTAATGCATGTGGTACACCAAACCTTTTTACAACATTCTGTTCTACAAACCAAGCAGCAGTAGAAGATGTACAGTTGGTGACAGTTGCTACTTCTACCCATGTTGTATAATAGTCAATAGAGACTATGATGTATGCCTTTCCATTTGACATCAGTGTGATGGAACCCATAAAGTCAATGCCCCATATGTCAAAGGGTTCCAATGGTTAGACCCACTATTTAGGTGCCTTCATTTCAGCAATCATTCCACCATCTCATTGGTAGCATTCACAAGAGTGGATAAATTAGTGAGCATCCTTAAAAATTATTGGCGAATAATATCCTACCATCAAGATTTTAATGGTTGTGCATCTCCTAGCATAGTGGCCCCAACAAGGATCCTCATGAGTGCCCTAGAGAACACGCAGTTGATTAGCATTAAGGACATACCAATGAACCATGTTGTTGATGTACACCTTGTAGATCTATCCATTGATCTCCATGAAGCATTTCATCTGGTGAAGAAACCATTGTTTCTTTTGATGATCCAACCCTTGTGGCAACTCTTGAGTGAGAAGATAGCTAAGAATGTCATCATACCATTTAAGCTCAATGGGCAATTATTCAATTATAGCCCTAACAAAGAGAAGTTCCTTAGGAAATAGATTAGATAGTGAACTTTCCTCCTCTTTGTTGTCTTGTCACAATGGAGACAAGTGGTTAGCAACCACATTCTCAATTCGCTTCTGATCTACCATCATAAGATCAAATTCTTGAAAGATCACCAGCCACTATATGACACGGGGGTTCGCCATTGGTGTATTCATCAGGAAGTGAATCGTACTATGGTTAGTGTGCACAAATACCTTATATCCAAACACATAGTGCCTAAACTTCTCTAGAGCAAACACCACTACCATCAATTCTTTTTCTATGGTAGTGTAGTTCAGTTGTGCATCCACAATGCTTTGACTTGCATAGTGGATGTAATATGGACTTTTCTTGTCATCCAACTACATAAGCACATCCCTGAAGGCATAATTTGATGCATCCATCATAACTTAAAATGGTCTAGATCAGTTGACAGCCTATAGAATTGGAGTTTCTACAAGTTTCTCCTTCAACTGTCGGAATGCTTTTTCACATTCCTTGGTCCAAACAAATGGAGCTTCTTTCTTTGTTAGTTCAACCAATGATTTTTCGATCTTAGAGAAATTCTCTATGAATCACCAATAGTATCCAATGTGTCCATGAAATGACCAAACATCTTTTATAGTTTCTAGTTGGTGGGTAATTTCTTCGATGACTCTTATTTTTTTCGGGTCAACTTCAATCCCTACTTGTGAGATTCTATGCCCTAATATAATGCCTTATCGGACCATGATATGGCTCCTTTTTCAATTAAGCCACAAGTTTGTTTTCACACATCTTTTTAGTACTTGCTCAAGGTAGTCAAAGGCTTGCTCAATTATAGCACCATAAGTGAAGAAGTCATTCATAAAGACTTCCACTCCACTATTGATTCACTATTGAAAGATGCTTAAAACCAACCACTAAAAAGTGGCAAGAGTATTGCACTAACCAAAAGGCATTTTGCAATATGCAAAGGTCCCCCAAGGACTCGTGAATGTCATTTTGGCCTAATCCTCTAACACAATCTAGATTTGATTATAGGCACTATAACCATTCAAAATACTGTAATAGCAATGCCCAAATATGTTGTCTAACACCTAATCAATGAATGACAATGAAAAATGACCCTTGAATGTTTTCATATTCAACAGCCAAAAATCAATGCAGACCTACTAGTTGCCACCTTTCTTTGGCACAATCACAAGTGTACTAATCCACTCACTATCTGCAATGGGATAAATAAACCCTGCCTTAAGGAGTTGTTTGATTTCCTATTTAATGATTTACTTCAATTTGGGGTTCAATCACCTTTGTGGCTACCTCTTTAGCTTCATGGCCAGGTTAGTGTAGATATGATGCTAGCATATTCTAGGATCAATCCCTATGAGTTTAGGATATGACCAAGTACAGGTTGTTGACCATTTGTCAACCACATTTAACATCATCTATTTCTATTCTAGAGCAAGATTTGCATTGATTATTATTAGCTTCCCATTTTTCGAGAATGCATATTCCATGCTGGTAGGTAGAGTTTTTAACTCAAGGGACTCTTGCTTAAAATTTTCAAGAATTTCCAACTCTCCCCAATAGGTATCATTATTTGCATTATTAGAGAGTTGGTGATGAACTTACTCTAGTTCATCCATGCCTACGACATAAGCACATGTCAAGCTCTTAGTAGGTTTCATGCACATTGTGCTACTTTCAAGATCAGTGGTCAGCCACTGGATGCCCTATTGTTTTATGGTTGCTATGTACAAATAGCTTTGAATATTTGCTTCAAGTGCACATTGCCTGCATGTGGAACTAGATGCTCATTTCATGGACCAGAGTTTCTACACACAATTGCACCCTATATCATTATACACAATGCAAGGAATTCACTTCTTCTTAATCTTTCTAAATGCATTTTCCTTAGATATCTCTAGGGAAAGATCTATGATGCCCATTCTTGCATCAACAGTGCTTAGCCAAGCCCTTCCCATGATGATTGGGATGTCCCTTTTATAGTTTTCAACCTTGATTACTAGGAAATTAATAGGATAAGACCACCCATAGACAGTCATTACAATGTCTTCCACTAGTGCAAATGGAACAATAATGGACTAGTCTATTAATTCCAATCAAATATTGCTCTTCTTAAGGGGTAGCAAGTTCTAGGTAATATACATCTCATGAGAAATTAAGTTCACACTAGAACCTAAATTAAGAAGAGCTTTACATAATTCATTCCTAGAAATCTGCAAATAGATAAGAGGACTTCCAAGATCAACTAATTTCCTAGGAAGGTTGCCAACTCGGATCCAATCAGATATCACATGAGTGAGAGCATAACAATAAGGATTCTAGATAGTATTTGGTTTGAAGGGGACTCAAAGGAATTAGATGTAGAGGGAGATGGATTGCATGTGTATGTGAGGTCTTAGGTGGGTTGTTGGGTCGAAAAGAAAGGTCATTTTCATGATATAGCATTTGAACCACTCAGTTGATGAACTGGTTGTAGATTGATAGCCTTGGTAATGTTGCGTTGTTGTGGTTGGGCTAAAAGTTCACCTTGCATAGATGGAGTAGGTAGCAGCTGTGTTGAGGGTGGAGGAATAGGTGTAGGAACAAGATGAGGATAAGGATAAAAAGTGGTATCCCTCCTTAAATGTGGAGAATGAGTTTGATAATATTAGAGAGGGTAGTAGTGATGTTGGAAAGGAGAAACATGACTAAAAGAGTCACATGGAGACAGGGGTTGCTGAACGTAATACCCATATGGATTTGGTTGTCTATAAGGGTATTGTTGTCTTCACGTGGCAACACCCATGACTGTGGTTGTGCCACTATTGATACTGCTCATACGGTTGTGGTGGAGTTCCACTTAGGTAATACTATTATTTTTGATGGAACTGCCTAGGATTTCCTTGAGGATAAGATAATCTTCTGGGTGTTTCTAGTTAATCCACTTGTGGATTTAGAGCATACATCCCAAATTCCTGTAAGTGTGACATGATGGGACAACATCCCTTAGGATGTTCATATTTGAAGATGTCACATCCACTATCATTATCTGATTCCATTTTCGCAACTTCCTCTACTGTAGCAATTTTTCCCTTATCTCTTTGATTGGCATGTTTAGCTTCCTTTTGCCTCCTGCAATCATGATTACTACTTTGTTCTTTAGACTCTTTAGCAATTTTCAAAACAACTTGAAATCCACTATCCATGGAGTTCCATAACTAATCTACCTTAGCTAAAATTTTAGAGGTAAATTTTTAAATCAATAAGGTTTACCAATTTACCACCTCATCAAGATGATTCTTCTTCATTGTCCAAAATCAAACCTTCCTCCTGTGAATGGAAGGATTATGATTATATTCTTTTTCACTTTCACATTTCCTCAACTCTCCTTCTTCTTGTGTTATCTTTTCAATCAACCTTTGGATCTAATGGGCTCTTAACTCTAACAATCGCCCTTAGGCATAAACTCTAAGAGTTCTCCTCATTTTTAATTGAAACTCATCTATGATATGGTAAAGTTGCTCCTATTGAGAATAACCATGGCTAGAAAATTTGTGCAATAAGGAATAGTATTGGCCCATGGTAGCATCCAAGGGTTCATGTATCCCTTATTTTCATTCTTGGATTTGCCTCCTAAAGTTGGATACTTGGGAGTATGTCTGATACTTATCATTAAACAGTTCGAGCATTGTACTCCACCCTTTGATGGATTCTGGTTCTAAGGACTAGTACCAGCTTTTTGCTTCTTTAATCAGTGTCCTGGGAAACAACTTAAGCTTTTGTTAGTCATTTTCTATATTTTGCAAGGCACATGCATCCTAAAAAGCTTGAAGATGGTTCTATGGATCTAAGATATATCCCCCTTTAAACCTAGGAATATTGTTCATGTCTAGCCTCTTGATCTAACTATCCTTTACATGCCTTATGGGAATTCTCACCACCTTTGTAATGTTTAGCATGCTTCAGATAGTAAGCAAAGGCTCATCAAGGCCATGATTCTGGTGCCTACAATGCCCTCTACTAGCCCTTCGTTCATGGTGATGGACCTCTCTTGAATGCCTATGCCTTGGGTTTTGAATTGTCTAATGATCCCTACAATCATCTCAATCCTGTTGATCACCTCCGTCATGATTGCATCCCTGACGATTGTGTTCAAAGCCAAAAGAAGAAGAAGATCATGACAAAGGTGAAGAGGAAGGAGTGCTAGCACAATCATGGTGCCTGCCACCCCCTCTTTGACAGTCATGGCAATGATCTTGCTACTTGCCTGCATCCCTACCATGATTTTATAACTAGTCTTAAGAATTATTCCAAGGAAACTAGTCTTGATTTTATAACCATTTGTTCGTCTCTTGTGTTAGGACCATTGTCACAACCAAAGACTAATACAAGTTCACTAATGCTATTGCATCTTTTTAAGGGTAAGATAGTATTTTGCACTATCATTCTAAAAACTTTTCTCTCAATAATTTTGAAATTAAATCCTAAATACTTATGTACACATTTAATTAAATTTTCTTTTTAAATTATTTTGATAGCAAAACAAAATGTTGATTTATGTGCTACTTTAAAATTTAATATTGATGCGTTTCCTTTTAAAATGGAGAGTTTGATATTCTCTAGAATTTTATTAATTTTTAAAATTCCTTTTATCATTTTATGTTGGTTGCTCCTATAACTATTGAAAATTTTATATATATATATATATATATATATAAAGTTTCATATCATTTGAGCAAAATACTAGGAAGTAAATGATTTTATCTATGATGGGTCTCACTTATTTAAATCATAGTCTAAATTTATATTTGAGGTGGGATGCCCTCATAGATGTATATTGTAGTTCTAAACCACAAGCGGAACTATTAAGATGTTAGTTTTAGCTACATATAGATCAATGTCATTATAGAATTATCTTAACCTTGGGTTAGGGTTATGAATTCTTCTCCTTTGTTCTTCATTTTTTGTTGGGTTTTTGATCCGAGACATATTTAATCACATTGTAATCCATCACATTCCTTTTAATTATTTCAACTTTTGTTTTATGTATTTTTGTTTGTTTTTCTTGGATCAACTTCCTTCTTGTCAAAATTGACTAATTAAATATAACATGCCTCTTCCTCCTTGCTTTTATCAATCTCTCTATTACATACGATATTATACCACTTATAAAGATTATGACTTATTTTGAAGAAGAAAATAATATAATAATATAGGAATTAACAAAAAGTTTAATATATTGAATTTTGATTATGAATAGTTTTTCCATAGATTACTAATAGAGTAGCTAAATTGTGTTAGAACTTGTAGTTAAAAGCCAATACGTATTTGATATAGTTATATTTTCTTAAATTTTTAAGAGTTAGTTGCACTGATATGCTCTTGATTCATCTACACTGTCACAATAAATATGAAGGTAATTTCTTCTTATATATTTGCAAATTTTTTATGGTTTTTAAATGTAGTACATTTAATTCATTTCTATCATTCAAGCCTAGTTTTCATGAATTAAGGGTTAAGAAATTGGCTATTTGTTTCTGATTTTTCATCAATAAGATTTTAAAATTGATCTGAATTATTATAGGAGAACTAGAAAATTTTGAAAATAAGATTTACCATATAGTAGATGTTAGAGATGTTGCACAGGCACATATCCTTGCTTATGAGACATCTTCAACAGCTGGTAGATATGTATGTAATGCTTATAGCATAAAAGTGAAAGAGCTTGTAAATATCCTCAAAACCCTTTATCCACAATATTCCTATCCAAAAGAGTAAGCAATCTCTATCATCAATTTTGACTTTGACTATTAAAATTAGTTTTCTTATGTATCATGATATATTGTTTCCTTGGCAGAATTGTTGATTCATCCTCTCAAAGACTAAAGTTAAATTCAAATAAACTACAAGTGCTTGGAATAAACTTCATGCCCTTAGAACAAACTCTCAAGGACACTATTGAATCATTTGAAAAAAAGGTGATCTTAAGTGAGAAATTCAAAATTCACAATATTCTTTTAACCTTCTTATAAAGTATGTAACACTTATAAAATTATTTTATATGATTCCCAACTTAAAAAAAATTTCCAACTATTGAGAGAGCTTTCATTCATAAGCAAGAATGATTATGGTTCATATTTTTTTAAACCTTATTTGGTATTATAACTTATAGCAAGATAAATGGCTGACATCAACCTCTATTTTCACTGGAGGTTAATATGTTGCTCTAAATTCAAGTTTATGAGTTTGATGTATCTCTCTTCACCATTTGTAAGAAATGTTTATATGTTAGTTATAATTTGCATAACAATTGGATATGATATAAACATGTCTACCTAATGTCAATGTCATGACAATTTTTATGATAGCCCAATATAAATATAAACGATAGTTAAGAAGTAAATTCATTAGTTTATTAACAGTACATTTATGCTTTGTCAAATATTATCATTTTATTATAGTATGAGTGAAGTATTTATTTAGGATAATAATATCATTTTAATAGAATTAAACCTGGAATATTTCTACTTAATATGAACTCTATGCATGTTCTTTGGAATTTTATCTAACTTTGCATAGTAGATCTCTATGCTTTATTTTGTACTCGAAAAACTACATGCCAAAGCCTTCTAAACCATTGACCACAAAGAAAGTTAAAATTTACTACATGTAGTTAATTAAAGCTATAAAAAATTATTCTATGGAATCTAATAAGAGGGGATTTCACACTTAGCAATATATTCTTAGACAACTTCCAAGGCATTGGTGCTTTTTGTTGAATTGAAAGGTCAATTTTGGAGAATAGATTCTGGTAATATGGGATCAAGGAAAACCTTGACTATCCGCACTTCAAGCCTATAGGTAACAAGATAATCAAATCAAAATATGAATGCCTTAAGTACCATACTTCCAAAGTATAAGCTAAATCTCAAACATAATAATATAAAAATGGCTAAGTACAACTCCAACTTGTGTTACGTTATATAAAAATTTAATGGTTGCAATATGTTACATACAAACAAGATACTTTTGGTTAAGCTAAGATGAATTGGCATATCTCAGAATATATGACTCTTACTTGCAATCTGTCACACAAAAGGAAACATCCCTACTAATTAAAGTATGCCTTTGAAGTATGGGTTTTGGGAATATGCTAAGTCACATATAAAGAAACAAAACAACCTTACTCATTAAAGTATGCTTTAATTAACAGATTTCAGGAATATGTTTAGTGGTAACCCTGGGAACATGTTCAGTGATACAGGTGGTAACAATTTTCACAGAAAATCCCCCATTAAAGTAGCCTGAAAGAGAAGCTGTGTATACATTGTTTCATATGACACATTAGTAAGTGTGCATGCCTGCTGCCGTTGGGGAGCTTTTGGATCTGTTCGGTATCGAAATTACCCAAAATTATATCTTTGGAAAGATTTTTACAAGATCTTAGACTACAAAATTCGGTTCTCTGTAAAAAGCATTACCATATAAGTCTGATATTTAAATTTAACCTACTAAAAAAATGGTTTGAGTGGAGAAGCACCTTCAAAAAATATCACCTCTGCACATGGCCTAACATATTGATTTATGCGGTAACACCCTGGAACATTGCAGCTCTTATACAATACTGGTTGGATGCCCAAGAAATTGATCTCTCTTTTCGTAAACTCATCAGCAACCTTTCCCACTCAAGTGAAAGAAGGTAAGCTAACCTTAAGGACAGGCCTGTCCCACAACAATTTCACAGGAATTATGGTTACATCTCTCTTCTATCTATCTGATATTTAAGTCACAAATTATTTTATACAGTAAATTTGATGGACAAATTGAAGTTCTGCGTTTATACAGGGCTTCAGTAAAGCTGAGGATAAGTAAACGGTATCTCATGGGTAATCCCAAGCTATATGGCAACTGCTTTGGTATTAGAACCTAGTAGAGGTCTATAGTAAAGGCTTACACTCTCGCACTAACTTAAAGGCTAGCCTTTAAGTTAGTGCTCTGTTATTGGTTTCTGTGCGAATTTTATTACTCTTAAAAACATCGTAGTGTCCAGGGAAGAAACTCCTAAGGGCCCGTTAAAAGTTCCTAATACTCTGCAAGCAGGTGGGCCTTCCCACAATGGGTATTATCTGCATAAGGACAAAAATTCCAACAATGTAAGAAATCGAAACATTTCAAAACTTATGAGCGAGTTATTTCATAGGACATGAAGGCAACAGTAATGCCTTCCATGGGCATAGGACATGAAGGCAACAGTAATGCCTTCCATGGGCAATGACAGGCTTGGTTCTTTTCTTCACGATGGAGACAATGATAATATTATGTTGCTGCAATACTGGCTAAAGTTTCGCTTTAATGAGATCTAACCATAGCTATTAGCTGTGTCTGCATCTTGTTTGCAGTCAGATATTATCCACTGTGATATCAATCCAAAGAACGTGGGACTGGTGGATGATATAACTATCAAGCTCTCTGGCTTTAGAATGGCTCATATTATGAAAATAAAGGCTACTTCAACAACTTTTTTCCGGGGAAGGACTCTTGGATATCTTGCCCGAGCTAGCCACTTGCCTGTTTTCATTTGTTGTTTATAATTCTGTACATTCTTTTTATTTAAGAAATACCATAAAATGGATACATAGTATGGTCTGTGTGAAAGGAGATGCATAGAGCTTTGGAGTTGTTACATTATAAGCCAATCACTAGAAAATTAAGAAGAAATTGGGGTAGTTGAGAGAATTTTAAGTGCATTTATTTGAAGGTTCTAACATGGATTTCAAACTCCAAACCCAAAACCAAATACCTTAAATACAAATTATGCTTAGGTGGCGGGTCTGCAATGCAAATGTTAAAATGTGTTAAATTTTAAAATTTAAATACAATATAACAAAAATAAACTATGAAAAATATAAGAGAAAAGACTAAAGAACAAAAATGTCATTCCATATCCTAGGTCAAACTAGGGCTAAGATGAGGCACTATTACATTAGCCTCTCAATATAATCTATACATAATATATTTTTATCTTTAACATGGAATGAGATGGAAATTGCCAACATAATACCGAAGAAACTACCCAACTTTTTAGGGAGGTTGGAAAGGATATTTCTAAATATATCTCTAACACTCCCCCTCAAACTATGTTGCCTACAATGCCAAAATCACAATTTCCCTTAATACATTTGCAACAAAGGCAATTAAACATGTGAAATTATCATTAAAGCATCAATGAAATAATGGCTAAAATAATAATTGATGCTCAAAATAATAGCACCAAAAGACTAATATAAAAATGGGCAGCTATGGAATGAGCACTATTACAAAGGAGGATTGGAACTTGCAAGAATACCATAACATCAACAAGAAAAAATAAAAACACCTATAGCAAAAAAAAAAATTTGTAGTCCCCTAAAGAAAAATGATGGCCATTGCAAAAACATTTAGGACCAATGGCTACTCTTCCATGCTTAGTGTAGAGAATGATGGAAACAACAATTGAAGCAACAAGGAATAGAGAAACATTAAAGATCAATGACCAAATTGTAATATATGAAATTACTTGAGTTTCTCACTTAGACACAACATGCACAACAATGATTCTTCATTGTATTATATTTGTACTTGAGAAGTTTAGTTTTAGTGAATATTGCTTGTTATGTTATTAATGCATTATTATCATGTGCTCATATTTGTAGTTGATATTCATCCCTTC
Organism: Gnetum montanum; assembly: GCA_015680685.1. Classification (NCBI taxonomy): domain Eukaryota; kingdom Viridiplantae; phylum Streptophyta; class Gnetopsida; order Gnetales; family Gnetaceae; genus Gnetum; species Gnetum montanum. The sequence goes on from MNCI01021779.1 coordinate 914,309, forward strand.
ATCTTGCAACACAAATCACTCATCATCTAAATTTTCACTTCCGTGCTTAATTCAATTAATTGCATAGCTTGTTTCTTTGAATTATGGAGGGTGTTGAATCTTGAAAAAAAGTTTTATTAATCAAAATAGAGCATCAAATACACATGTAGCATGTGATAAACAAAACAAAAGGGTAAAAAAATACACCATTAGCATCTCATATAACAAATAAAAATAACAAGAAAGAAAATATTCAATGGATTTAGGGATGCCTACTTAAAATTTTATCCTTACAAGATGAATCAGCTAATTAATCTTTAACCAAACCTTTGGAGCTTGGGATATAATTTTAAAATGGACAAGGTGGAAGATCTATTATTTCTTTACAATAGTCACATGATAAATATTTGAATACTTTATTTTCTAAAAAATAATATTGCATCTACACTTCCAAATACAAAAGAGAATCATAGGCTTGATAACATCCCAAAGAAATCTAAAATTCATGGAAGTAATAGGCAAAAAAGCTTTAAAAAAAACATCATCTTAAGATAGATGACAGATTAGAATAACTTTTCATAACCATATCCAAGTGTGATGCACAAAGGAACATTGTCAAAACACATAAACAAAATTATCTATAGTTCCTCAGAAAAAGGAAACAAGAGTAAAAACCTCAATATGTTCAAAGCATTTGTGAATAAGTAAACCCTAAGCTTTCATATTTGCTTGAATTTGGACATCTAAAATTATTCTAATTCCTATTTGTACTAAAACCTATTGTAGTGATTGATAACAATTAATGAGTTGTGCAAAAGTTAAAATGGAACATGTGATTTATAAGACAAAAGCTTCAATATATTTGTCCAAAAAAGGCTATGAAAAATACTTTGCACTAAATCAACCAACTAAAAATAATGGTGAATAAAATTATAAATTTGACCAAAACAATGATGCATGGATGTAGATACCCTTTACAAATTATTAAATATTTCCCAAAAATTCCATTGGTCTACAAGATGTAGACATCTAAGAAAAATCACTCCTTTTTGAAACCAACAAGTAACAAAAGGAATAGGTTAAAGAAGTAACCATCATGGACAAAGCTTAGAAAAAAAAGTATGATTGATTGTAGCATTGGTCTAATCTATATAATTGTGTAATGCCTACCAACCCCTCCAAATGCTTTTAAAGACATGAGATCCAAGAATGATAATCATATGAGGAGAAAGAATCCAATTAGTGAAGTGGATACCTTTCCAAAATGACCTTTTTTTAGAGAATGCTTATTGTAACCTTAGCTGGAGAAGAGTTCCAATAATGTGAGAAGCATCTAAATGCTAAAACAACCACTTTGCCATCAAAGTAAGCCCCTTTTTGAAAGAATTTAAAAGACCTAAACCACCCTTTTTCTTAGGGAGAGTAACAATATCGAAAGCAACATAGTAAAAACATTTTTGATAATCTTTAGAAGACCATATGAAATCTCAAAATAATCATTTTAACTTCTGATAAGTAGCTTGAGAGGGAGCCCAACATGAAAAATAATACACATGAGTAAAGCACAAATAGATTTGCAAACTAGATACTTGCCTATAAGAGTAAGGGGGTTTCTCTTTCACTTATCAATTTTCTTTTAAATTTGAGATACCACTTAATCGCAAGAGAGCTAAAATATATTCTTTAAAACAAAAGGAAATTCCAAAAATCTTAATGATATTTTGATCCTAAATTAGTTTCCAATTCTTGTCAAGCAAATAATGGTAATTATTTTTGAAACTATAAAGAGAGGATTTACTATAATTAATAGCAAAGAAAAAAAGAGAATAACATTAATCCACCTAAAGTAAGAGGCGATGTAGATTAGTAGGTATATCTTGAACAAGGAAATGTCAACAAAATACATATTAAGAAGCTAATGTTGAGGACTAGAAAGAATAACTCTACTGATAGCCTTATTCTAAATATTATAATTTAATTGATGGCAAAAAAAAGTCTACTACATAATGAATAGGTAAGGAGCAAGAGGACAAACTTGTCTTATTGACATGTGCATAGAAAAATAGGAAATGATACCAAATGTAGTAACTATGCTAACAATAGCTTTGAGAATAAACATTTCATCATATGAAGAAACTTGGGTTCAAAACCAAGTTTAGTCATGATCTACAAAATAAAGTCCTACTTAATATTGTCATAAGCCTTTATATAATCAAGCTTCATAATGAGAATATCCTAACCCTCATCTTCTACCCACTAAAGACATTCTTAAGCAACAAGCACATTATTTAAACTATATCTACCACATACAAAACCTATTTACTAAGGTAAAATAATATGACAAAGAATCTTCTTCAAACATAACGCTAAGAATTTATCCCAAATTTTATATACCATGTTAAGAATCATAAAGGGTCACTAATTGGATATATGACTAAGGTCCCTGGACTTTGGTAGAAGTTGAATTATTCTCTGATTTAATTTTGGCCCTAAAGAACCTAGAAGAGATCCTTGCCAACAAGATCCCAATGATTTTTTAAAAGTCAACTAGAAAGCCATCATCACCTAGAGACTTACCAATGCTCATTTTAAAACATGCCTCTTAAAGTTCACCATGAGTAATATTAGCTTCTAAAATTTACAACATAGTAGAATTAAGTAAAAAAGGATAATTAACTATAGTTTTCTTAAAGAAAGAAATATCCTTAGGGATAGTAGTAAATGAAGCTTCAAAATGATTTCTAAGTGATGAGACGCGGTCTGCGTCGGCCGCGATATCGCGTACGTGATATCGCGTCTGACGCGATATCGCATCCCCCGCGATATCGCAGTCAGCCGTCATTATTATAAATAAGAGGCGGCTCTCCCTTATTTGATATCCCAGTTTTAGTGTAGCGAAGCTCTGGCAGTTTGATCCCTCCAGAGTTAGAATTTTCCCGTGTCTGCCCGCAGTGTGGTGAATGTGATTGTACGGTGTCTTTATTCGAGTGTGTCGTACTTGGACACGCACATGACC